>JAOEHY010016133.1:0-17157 GCA_025447955.1 Psilopsiagon aurifrons | reverse complement strand
CAATAAAATGCTCTGTAATGCATTCAGTACAGCAGATGACGCTGAACATAGAGGAAAAAGCGACACTGCTATGGGGAGAGGAGGTGTAAGGGGGTATGGAGAAGTACAGAAATAAGTAAACCCAAAAGTGATTTACAAGCAAAACTTTAAAACTCTACACACTGACCAAGAAACTCCAAAGCCACAGATTAAAACAGAGCAGCACGTAAAATTGCAGACCAAAGATTAGCTTTTAACAAAAGTAGGGAAACATGGCACCATCTTAAAACAACCTAACAAGGCAAGAGAGCAGTCGTTAACAGGGGAAGGAGTGTGATTTTAAGCAGCCCAAAGAAGTTTAAAACCAAGTTTTGAAGCAGAAAAACACAGGTAAAAGTAGTAAATACAGGATAATATATGAACAGCTTTTCAGACAAAACTTCTGCAGTCCAGCTGTAACCTCATGTTTTTATCTTAAGAATATACTAAGGTAATGCTCATCACTGAAATATAATTATATGTGTTAGTATAAGATCCTTCAAGTGAACAACAAATTAGTTAAAGAAGAAACAATTCATGCTCCTGCCAAGATTCATAATTCCAGAAGCCATCTACCAAAGTTCCTAAAGTAAGGGAGGCTATTTAGTATACTCACAAACCACCTAGGCACATGGGACAAGAGGCACAATGAAATCCCTTGGAAAACAAAAGTGGGAAGAGCACTCAAAAGAAAGAACAACATGAAACATGAAACACATGAAGATTGGTGTGAAAAGGAATTAGATTTTCAAGTACTAAATAATGGAAAGGTACTTACAAAGTTACTTGAAGACTGAAAACAAACATTTCTGTTACAAAATCAGAGCTGGAGAAAAGCTTGTTTTACTCAAGAGCTAAGTAACTCAGAGCATAAATATACCATATCCGTGAAAAGGCCAACAGCATCAATAACGCATAATTTCCAGAAGAGGTAAGGAAATTATTCCCACTGTACTCTGCATTGCTGCAAAGAGTCTTCATACAAGCTCTCAATTGCAATCACTTGTGTAGAAGGAGGATTTAATTCAAGTGGGAAGACATAAAATAAAACCTTCCAGAACTGGAAGAATACAAACCCACTTTTCAGGACCGCACAAGAATACCTGCTTTCAAAATGAAGGTTCAGACACTGGATTTAGATTGCAAGGATAAATGAATTAAAATTAATTAACCACCACTGAGGACAGTGAAAGACATACAGTTGCGCTGACATGAGATATGCACATGAGCATTGGTATCTGAATGAACTAAGATGGATATGTGAAGCAGAACAGCAGATTATTACCTCTTCTTCTCACTAAGAGTAGCAATACTTTATATATTTAGGGGTTGTTTAAATTCATCCTCATCATCTCTGTGCCAAGATATGTCTGATACTATTTGGGTGACAGGGTCACCAAAGCATAACAGATGGAAACACAACCATTTCTGTTAACAGCAATTTATAAACTACATTCGATCACAATTTCTGCGCATCTTCACTTAGCCTCTTCGAAAATATTAAAGAACAAAAAAAAAAAGCACACAAAAAAAAAACCCCTTGAATCTTCAAAACAACGCATTGGGTTCTTACTGTACCCCAAAATTTTGGGCTTGATCGCAGGAAAAGGCCAGTGATCCATCTGCAACCTGACCAGGTACACTGCTCCTGACTGCAGATAGCGGAGAGGGTAGGAAAAGACATACAGGGAGACTGCATGCACAAATTAGGACTCAGGCCTGAAGCAGTAGCTACAATTACCGTTAGGCACCAACCTTGCATTTGGGGCTAAATACTTACATTTTCAGCAGGAAATCTCCTTTCCCCCTCCAGGGCAACACAACAATGAAAAATGCCTTTGTAAGAGACTTAGAAAAACACCTTTACAGTAGACAAAATATTCACTCAGGTTTTGTTCATTCAGTTTCAATACAAATTAGCTTCCTGAACAAACATTTTGACTGAAACGTCATCAGTGGCATGAAGGCCACTCACCTGCATGGTTGAAACCATTTCAGAACCAGAAATAGGCATGAATATTCGAGTCACTGTAGTAGCCATTAGTCTCAGATTTCATTATGTTGTTTCATACTCAATTTCATATTAAAAGACACCTCCCCCATCAAGAACAAAGATTAAACTGTCTCACTCTTCCTTTGTTTTGCCCATGATAAACTTATTGAAGTATTCAACTTGTGCACAAAAAAAAAACCAGACTTCTCAAGAGGGTAGCACAACTTCCTTTACCTTTCCAAGTGCAGGAGGTAGAGACAGTTAAACAGGATGAATATCTCAACTTGGGCATTGTGAATATTCCCTGAAAGATGAAGCATTTCAGCCCAGTACCTATAAGCTCATGAACAGTTTTAGGAGTTGCCTGAAGAGAAAACCCAGTTCTTCAGTCATTTGCATACTAAAAGTATGTGAATATGATTGTGAAAGTTTCAATTAAAACGTTAAAATTGGGAAAATCCATTTAGAAAACAATTATTCATCTTCTACAATAAGTAATAAAAACCACCCCACATGATAAAATTTCCTTGCAAGTCTATTCAACCTTCCACAAACATGAGGAGATATTTAGGTTAACTACACACTTAGCACTAAGTTAGGCAGATGGACCTGTGGACAAGAGTTACTTTAGCCCAAAATCAAAAATTAAACCCTTCATTCAAGGTAGCTTTATGAGAGTTTTATGAAATTTTACATACAGCCTTTTTTTATTTAACACTTCGAACAGTGTCGAAAAATTACCGCAGAGACATGGTCTTATCTGCCTGCTCAGATTACATTGTACTTACACTGAACCATACAGCATACATAACCCTAAAAGGTCTCTTAGGTGATTTTCACTTTTAATGAACTGGTTGGAATTCATTATACAGTAATTGTAAGGAGGTTTCACAGATGAGCCTCTGTCTTTAGGGGGCACGGTACTGACAGACAGCAATTTCTCCTGAAAAGAAAGAGAAACCACACACACTCTCCTTGCTAAATGAACCATAGATATTAATCTGAAACCATCCACGAACAAGGAAAGAAACAGCACAAGAGACACTACACAACAAAAAGGGTAACAGCCTTCATTCAACTACCAAGTTAAACCCAGGTGAAACTCCATCCACTTTCAGCACTGGCAAAAACTGCATGTCAATACAAAATATCTGCACTTACATTACTGCACTAGAACCTTCACAAAGGTTAAACCCCAAGTACTTACATGCAAGACAACAGCTAATTCTGTAGGCTGTTGTCCTGCCCAGAGAGGTGCAACAGTTGGCAAGCAACAGGTATTTGAAGTTCAGCTTTCAGGCAACAAGAATCCAACTATTATCATAAAGAAAATATTGCTGAGCTTTGCCAACAGGGTCTAATAATGCAGCTGCTGTGAAGGCCTTTCAACAGGCTGGTGTGTTAATCAACCTAGTAGACTGGTGCATCTCTTAGGCAGATGTTCCATCTGTACCCCCTACACTACATATAACTTGTCATTACTGGGTTGAAACTGCAGGCCAGGAAAGTGCAAACACAGCTGTACAAGGCCTGAAGCAAAAAGAAAAGAAAGCATCCAGCAAAAAATAAACACAAATATAAACCAAAACATAACCATCACAAACTTAATCTTTATAAAGGTTAAGACACAAGGCAACCCACAGAACTACAGGGAAGTCCAGGCTCTTTCAGGGAAAACAAAGAACAGTTAGGGTAAGAGAATTACTCGGTGTATTTGGAAACAAACACACGCCTTTAGTTTAACTACATAACAAATTCATCTGTTCTTAGAAAAAGAACACCCGTTCAGATGAGCAGGTCTTCAGTTACTGTAGGGGTGCATCTGCACTTCCAGAAATAAACACATGAATTTTTCAAACCCAAAAAACACACTATTTCAGAAGTGCCTCTCGAAGGACATCAAGTCCCCCTAGGAAGTATCAGTCGCTCTCTTACTCCAGCACTGAGTAAATCACGAAAGGATAGGTTGATTGTTGCCTATCTAAAAGGGAGTTTGGCTGTCAACACAATGAAACAGTAACACATGCCCCAAATGCGAGGAAAAAACTGTGATTTGCAAAATAAAACTTTCAGAAGTCCCAACCAAATCACTAAATAATTTGGAAATAGAGACAGTGCAACCAAACCTAATAAGCCAGAAATAATATCTAGTCTCAAATACTCAATGTGCTGAAAGAACAGTTAAATTAACTGTAATGTATTTGCTTTTATTGAACACACGCACACACACACACACCCCCCTTTTGACCTAGCTTTCACATACATGAAATAACATTTATTTACTAATCATGAAAACAATGACTTTATGCATTAGAACTCCCTTCAGGAAAAAGAAAGGAAATCACAGGGCAGGGACTGGAAAGATGTACAATTGCACACACACAAAAAAAAAAAGCAAGACAAGAAAAAGCATATGAAAGGATTCGAAGACAACTAATAGAACCCATGTCACAGTTCCAGCACCCGGCAGTGCAGCATCACAATGCTCTGGGGCAGTACAAGTCCAGCGCCCTCCCCTGTCCACTGCCAGAGAGCCCGGCGCTGCCACCAGGACAGAGCTGGCAGCCTGAGGGCATCCGAGAGGAAGCCCTTGAGACACTGGGGGAATTACTGGGAGGGGGAGGGCGTTGATGGGGGAACACTTCTCAGAATTACAGACCAGAAAGAGGGTTGTGGTTAAACCCATTTATTTCCATCTAAAAAGTCCAACTGAGAAAACCATCTCTGCTTGAAACAAAATTTCATAGACATGCTGTCTTCTAAGCCTGTATCTCAGTATATTGTAGCCTGAAAAAGGTGACAGCCTGTGTAGCCTACCAAATACCTTGCAACTGTCAAGTCCATACCTGACTGCAAAGCATGAAGGTATCTCATATCATTTAATGAGTGATAAAATGCTGAATGAAGTTCAATGTTAATGAACAAAAATGGGCAAAATAACAATACCACAGTGATGCATTTGAAATCTGCACCTAGCATTCAGTAGCAAGGAGTAATTGGAGACAATGGAATTTGAGCATGGGAAGGGTGGGTTTTAAAATGTTTAGTCAAAGCTTGCCTTGCAAAGACAAAGGAAGAAAAAGAAAGTAAGAGTGGGGTTATGAGATTCATCTGTATTACCTAAATTTCTACCTGTGCATTCTGGCCAAGCACCAGCCTGAACACCTTTGGGCCTGTCTTCACCATTCTATGTAACAACTGAAAATGCAGTCCTTTTAAATTAGCTTTAAAAGTGTAAGAGAGCAACACCACTGTAGCAGGACTGCTGTTTAACTAACACATTTAGTCCCTCAGCCACCTCCAGGAGTCCTAATACTCCCCAGAAATACAGATGACATCAAGCCAGAGAAGACACTGATGGATCATCCAATAAGACAGAAGCATACATTTACACCATAACATACTTAGTAATCAGGGATTGAAACCTATGTTGACATTCTCTGATTGCACCTTTGAGGCTCTTCTGTGAGGACCCAACCCTGCTCTCAAGTACCACAACAGGAAAAATGTTACTCTCTATACTCTCAAATACATGAAGACTCATTTTGTGGAAGCTGAAATCTACACACTTTCCTGCTAAGCTTAAGTGTAACTAGAGTTCAACTTCATTTTTAGACTGAAGACACATCTTCGTTAAGAAACTCTAGTAAAATAAGGTTTACTCAGCTATTAGAGAAGGTCCTCAAACCCCCTGCAGATTCTCCACATGTCAGTAAAGTGGAAAAATTCTCACTTGTCACTCGTTTTAAATTTTAATCAAAGCATGCCAGTGCTCACATAATGAGAGCTTTTTCCCTGTTGTCAAATTGTCATAACGAAGGTTGTGGAATTACCACGTGTTTTCAGATGAATTGAAAACTGCCTCTGTTTCTTGGCTGTTACATATTACAGTACTTATACCTTTAAGCCCAGATACTTAAATGATTTCCAGAATATGTCTATGAGTAACTTTTATCCTTGGTAACTTGCATCACACACCACAAAGTACTTAACTATAACAAATGTTTTCAAAGCTTCAGACTCTCTGGTCCCAGTTTGCCAAACCAGACACGCAAGACTGAGTGAGCAGTACTGGAACCAAACCTCAGATGAGGCAAGATCCAGACATGTGGGTCTCAGCTCACCTCCACCTTCTTACAAGCTTCAGACTATTCCATAGGGTGACCTTCAGTACAGGAAACTACAACATGTCCATTCTCCAAGTGCCACCAATGAGGTTTACCCCAATTGACAACTTCAGGTAAATATTCATGGCAGCTGCATAAACGTATGCTTCACCTTCTCAAGTAGTGACCTATGCTGAAAAAGCAGAAGATTTTCCACACTCACACTCAGAATTACTCTTTGGAAGCATGACATCTCCCACATATTTACAGAAGATAACTACAGTAGGAAAACAGGGAAAGGGACAACATTTATCACCTTGTATCATCAACAGCGGAACAGAAAGCAGCATTTACATGGTGACATCCAGATATCAGGGATTAGCTCTACTGATGGCTAATTACACCACAAAATAGTCCCAAACAAACAGAAGGCCATCCTCGCTTTGCATAATCACACATCAAACATCCCAGTTGAGTTGTATGGTACAAAAGGATACAAAAACCCCACTGGATTAAGACAATGCCATTTCAGGCCTTTTGCATTCTCTTTTCACTGGACTTCTAGAAATTAATGTTATTTTCTTCACATACAGAATTAATGTGCCACATCTATGATTAAGCTATCCCAAATTGCAATGAGAAATTTGGGATTTGCAAACTTCCAAAAGTCCCAATCAAACCACTGAATTATTTGGAAATAAAGACAACTGCAAACAAACCTAATAAACTGGAATTACTATCTAGTGTCAATTTATGTGCAGAAAAGAAACAGTTAAACTGATTGCAATGTGTTTATACTGAAAACACCTTTTTTGACCTAGCATTCACATATATAAAGTAACATTTATTTTCTAATCAAGAAACCAATATGACTTCATGCATTAGAACAGGCTGCAGGAACAAGAAAGGAAATTACTCTGTGCAGGAGACTGGAGAGATGTACACCCACACACACACGACCACAGAAAGAAAGCAAGGCAAGGAAAAGCATACAAAAGGAGCCTAAGATGACTAGTAACAGAGAAGGAGAGGGTCACCTACTGCTCAAAGATGAGCATAAAGCTTGTGCATCTTACTGCTATCCCTGGTCGCCAAAACAACAGAGCGTATCTTTGGTAATGGTACTGAAAAACACAAGTGCACTGAGCAGAAGTGAAGGCCTGGTTTCGAAATTAATACATTTCTGCAGTCATGACAAACCTATTTAGGAATATTACACCATGCCTCACTTTATCCTACTGCTTTTAAGCCATCAGTAAGTTTTGAAAGAGGTTTATGGGAAACCAACATCACATTTCACAGACAGATGGTTTATAGCTTAAGTGCTCTGCTAAAACCTTCTCTTATCATTCTTTGTACACACTTGAAAGCCACTTAGCTGAAATAAATCTGTGCAAAACAACAGCAAATGACCACTAAAAAGCTTAATTATTCTGCTTTATATCTACAGTATGAGAGGGGAGGTGAGGGGAACCAATCTGGTTTTGAACCTCGGTTTTAAACTAAGGGGCAAGAGGAAGCTTGGTGCAAGAGGACATGGTAACTTGGCATAATTCCAGGGTTTAAACAATATCTCAGGCTTTATGTCCTTTCATGTAATTCAGGTTTTTAACAAAAAAACAACTTTTCTGAACCAAAAAGTTGATGTATTTTTGCACATCATGGAAGACCCTTTCTATTACATAGCTCTAGATGAGAAACACATGGTCCTTCCATTATGTGAGGCAATCTAGTATCAATACCTTAAGAGATTAGTCTGAACCATTGCTAAGCACACTCCAAAATTAGAGGCATTTGCAGCAATGCCAGCAACCTGCTCCATCCAGTCTTTACTTACCAACAGAGCACAAGGCATGCTCCTACTACCTCAGGCTCACTTGATTTCCCCCTGAAAGTGCGGTATTACACCAAGAAAGGCATGTTGTGAATTCCCAGCTTACTGCAGTACTCATTACTCTCCACCTATCCACAGAACACCTCCATACAAATTAAGGACATATCTGTAGCTAGGTCCATACATATAACTTGGAGGTGGGAATCAGGACTCAATCTTTTTACTTCCAAATCAGAACTATCATTTTCCAACTGAGAACAGCTGCCCTAAGTTTAGGCTGACCATACTAAACAGTCAACATTATCAGACAGAAAAATCAGGTGCTATAAAGAGCAGAACAACACTGGTAACAAAGGCAGATAAATGGTTTGCTGCATTTTCTTCCTAAGGGAAACTTCCTGACCGTAGGCCTATAAGTGGATCTTACAGACATAACCATCTGGTTTAGTGTTTGAAACTTTGGCATTGAAAGTTCCCGAAAAAAACACACATAGGCACTATGCAAAACAAACAGAGGTGCTGATTTTGCCTATTTAATTCATTATCCAACACTGTGTTCTTTGCAGTGTAACCTGAATTTTCTGATAAGGTTGTGATAGATAAGGCACAGTCCAATATTTAACACATTTACAAATAAGATAAATAGATCAGCAGCCAGGCAGCTAAACAAGATTTGTACACATCCCCAAGGACAATAAGGATTATAAGAGAAGTCTAAATTAACATCTTTGGACTTGCTTGAACTGCAAAAAGATAGAGCTGCAAGAAAGGAAAGAGACAACCCATATCACCCCAAAATCAGTCTGAACTGCTTGAGGGCATGGCACCAGCTGCCCAGACCTCATGCCTTCCCTCTTAAACAAGCATCTGATTTTTACACACCATTGGCACTGAAGCTCCCCTAAAGGTTGAACCTGACCTTGTACCTTAGGACTCCCCTTACTGCACTTTCAGACAAACAAAATCCACCAAAACCCCATACAAGATAAAGTCATGAGCATGCCATGAGTTCACTGTTTAGCTTACTTTGCAGAAATGATTCTGTATTAGTAAAGCTCAGCTTTGCAGCTATGCTGCTTGTTTAGTGTTCAGTGGATTTAAAAACCAAGTACAGGTATTAGTACAAGCTATTACAAACTGCTACAGTTTTATATATTAAAACAATAGACTCTACCAGTCAGAGATAATAGTCACAGAATAACCCCTAGGTACAGCAAGAGGTTAAAAAGCATCCAAACAAACAGAAAATCCACACAAAGCACATGCAAACAGTTTTATAAACTGTTAACACCTTTTTGCCATCAATCAAACTCTTTGGGAGAGATTGCCTTTCAACAGCACAGTCCCTGAATTAGAGACAGGCACTGTTTGATCCTTTTATATACCTATCAATGAAGAGAACTTTGTTATAGCCACCATCAATCCTATCTCATACTTCCTATGCAATTTATTATGTGTTTTTATTACAACAAAACTTCATTATAACAAATTGAAACTATACAGCACGTCCCTGCAAGTATTCACTACAGAATGGTATATAATCCTAGCTCTGTCTTTTACTTCCCAGGTCCCTTTCAGAATAGACAAGGACTACACGTACAAAGTTTCATAATCCAAAACACAGTTTGTAAGAAATGTCATCTGTCAGTTTGCCTTCAGTAGCCACCATCTCACATACTCTGAGTCAAATTATGTTCAGTCACGTTACACAAAGGAACACATCTAACTCAAATACTTACACTTAATGGATAATTGAGAACTACTCCACTAAATGAGCACTTCTAATTACACTGTTGCTAGGTGGGAGAGGAAAAGTTTGTTATCTCCACAGCTCTGATTTCCTGTATGACACACATTGTCCTTCATGAATTGAACTGCAATTATAAAACTCTTTTGGCAAATGAACACAGTTAAGGCTGAAAATCCAGTAATCAGGCCATAACAGTATCTGGCAATGTGGCACTATGAGAGCATTTAAAGTAGACAAAGAGGTAAAAGATAGTATTAATGTGAGTTTGCAACCGTAGGGTTCTTTAAAAACCACAACCAGCACTATTGCAATTCTAATGGGGGCAGAAGGCTACCTAAAACATCACCACCAACAACAGAACTGTTTCATTCTGTTGCACTACAAGGCTGGAAAAAAACAACCCAAAATGAAAGCTTTCAATATCTTAGTTCAGACCACAGCTAAAACACCCAGAAAGAGCAATAAAGGTAAGCTGACTACCACCAGAAAGAAGAGCCAATGTCTTACCATCAGGAGCAGTGTAGGCTGTTTGCAGAGACTGGGGATGCCCAAGCTCAGTGGGACACCAGGGCAGCAGCAGTACTGGAGCAAAGGTGGCAAAGCAGGATCAGAAATGGGAGCCAAGACCAAGCACCAAACCAGGAAGCACCAAAGAAAACAATGGTGATAAGGTGGGGCTGAGCCTGCAAATTAAGGCAGCAGAGGCCATTCAGGCAGGCAACTGGCCACAGCTGAGCTGGGGAGGAGAGAGGAGAAAGGTCCAATCACGGAGCCAGCTCTTATCTGGCTCTGACCTCCAGCCATCCACCTGCACAGCATCAGAGCTGCCCCCCAGCACCCACAGCTGCAACAGAGCCTCCCATTACATTCACCACTAGAATGCAGACAGTTTGGCTCACTTTGCCACCTGAGCAAAATTAAGAAAAGTTAAAATCTATGCATCATGCATTGTACATAGAAGTTTTGGCAAAGTAACCCTGAGCTGACCCAAGAAACACCACCAAAAGGACTAGGAGAAGCAGCAGGGTCTGCCTTGTTTTTTTGCTCTGTTGATTTTCCCCTGGAAGTTAATGCAGATACATCCCCCTACACATTTAAGAGATAATGCATTGGAAATACAGTTTCATTTTATACCATTGGGGCATTGGATGTTATTACATTAACTAGCCAGCCTCAACTTCCCTCAGGTAAGTCACATCGCATTGATTTGCAAAGATCATACGTAACAAAAAAGTGGGAACCAGAATACACTAAACACAAAACCAAATCTGAACGATACCGGTACCTGTGTTCTGTATCACATTTTAAAGAAGAGGCAACTTCTTCAGTGCAGGTGCCTGATGATCAACCCGAATTCTTCTCTTTACTCAAAAAGAGACAACTCACTATCTGCTTTCCTCTCCTGTTACCTGACTTTTAAAACTAATCCTCTTATTTGGCATAAAATCACATTTTGAATCTAAAATCACGTTATTTAGACACCCCCCACCCCAGATTTCGTTTTGCATACATTTTTCAGGGGAAGCTGCTTTACTTCACTGACACAGCGCATCATTGAATTACAAGCTCTCATGCAGCTGTCACTCTTTGCGGAGCATTCAGAAACATAAATGAACTCTGACAAGTCATTTATCTGGTAATTCAGTGTCAAAGTGTAATAATATCACTGGGCTTTGCGCATTATCAGTGTTAAAGCAGAACCGGAGTTAAAATGCAAATTGAAGGCACCTTTTGTGTATCAGAATAAAAATTACTACAGTTGGTGCCCATCCTGTTAATCCCTTGGGTTCTCAATTAGGAAAGAATAAAATGTGTGGATAACACCAAATGTTACATTCATTAAACCAGGAATTAAATGCTTAGTGAATTCAGTGACACCAATACTACACCAGCTTCAGGCCTCTAAAAGCAATGCCTGAAGTTTGCTATACTGACTCAAATCCCCAGTGAGCACACATTATGAACAGAAGAGCAGAGAGTGCAACAGGACAAAGAACAGTATGCAGCAGAATTGAAATTCCAAGCACATCTCCTAAATTTACTAGTTTTACTAAGGTCACCCTGCAAGAACCGCCACAATCCTTACCTCTCTCAGTCCTTGCCTGGACACTTGGCCACACATTGGCAGCTATGGGAAAGCACTGGCTTCTCTTCCCAATGCCCATTCTGCCAAAGAGCTTGCAGCTTAATTTAGCTCTTGCTATTACAGATAAACCCCAAAACACTGAGGTGCCTGGTTTTGTTTGCTGAGTTTTTTTATTCTCCTGGATATCAAGTGACTTGCAAGGATTTCCCTTCTCTCCCAAAAGTGTTTGGAAAGCCTTATAGAAAACAGCAACACTGCCTCACATTCCTCTGCTGGCTGTAGTGATACTAGCTGATCCACCCGAAAAAGAACAAGTGGAAGCTTATTTTGACCACTGTGGCACAGAATCATATAATGGTTTGTTTTGGAAAGGACCTTAAAGCTCATCCAGTTCCAGACCCCTACCATGGGCAGGGACACCTTCCACTAGACCAGGTTGCTCCAAGCAGCCTCCAACCTGGCCTTGAACACTGCCAGGGATGGGGCATCCACAACTTCTCTGGGCACCCCGTTCCAGTTAAATACAATGGCACAGCAACACTGCGATGGGTCATCTAATAAAATTTCCTTCCAGGCTGAGAAAATTTCTCCTGCACAAAATATCTGTTGTTTTGTCCACTCTCACTCTGATTCAGGCTCCCAGATTTACAGTACAAGGTCAGAGTTTTCTGAACTGTTGTTTGTTTCCCTGAATGTTTAACATAGGTTAGAAACAAGCATCAACTAAAATTTAGGATAGCTGGAAAAGAGCCAGTACTGATTACACTGGGACTAAACCTTAAACAAAAGAAGAAAACAGGACAGTGACATGATGTATTCCTCCTGTTATGAAGTTTTTCTGTTAGGTACAAAGCTGAATGCGAGGTCACATTCACATAACAGAACAAGAACCTTACTCAGGAGAAGCATGAGATAGAAAGGATTAAAAATGAAGTATTAGCTGTAAGCTATCAGATTTATATACTACAAGATAAGTCACCTACTTTGCATACAAAGCAAAGTCTCTCCTTGAGCAGTCCCAACTTCTCTATTATATATTAGGCTTAGATATTAAAATAACCAAGATTTATACTTTTTTTTTCAAGCAGAACCCAGCACAGATATTTTGCTTTGTAATCACATGAAGAACTTCTGCATGTTAAACCTGGCAATTGCTGCTAAGGTCAACAGCAAATAGATGGATTATCTTGAGAAGGTGGAGACAATCTCATAAAAGGAGAGCATGAAAGCAAATTAAACTGATTTATTTTTGAAGGGAGAGTTATCAGAAGGAGACAGTACATGAAAAGACGTGTAGAGGATATGAAACAAAGATGCCTTTTTCTTTTCCTACATTCTCTCTTCTCTATGCTTTCCTATGAGGAAATATTATTAGATGACCTATCGCAGTGGTGCTGTGCCACTGTATTTATCAAAAACACCTGGACTTCCTCCTGATGACACCTCAAAACTGATGCAGCAAATAGCCCGAGTCAAAACCTAAATGCAATGCCAGAGAGCAATAAGGACACGCAGGAATATCTGATGTGGGAAAATCTAACTGGATGGGTTAGCCAGCACTCGCTAGGCGTTGCTCCTCCAGAAGGATCTTGGCCACTCACACGAGCTAAGGGATAGCCATAAATGCACGAGATATCACAACATGGAAGAGGTCAGGGAAGACATGTTTTAACACAGTTATGCAGCACCAGTCCTTTGGGTGCATCTCTCTGGCTGCCCAGGCTCAGGGCCACCACTGGTAGGAACACACTTGAAAAAAGCTGCTGGGAAGAAGCTTCATTGAGGAACCCCTTCCCTTTGGAGCCAAATTTAAACTGAGGCTCTCACCTGGGACCTGTGCCACACCGCAGCAGCATCACAGCCATGAGCCTCCCTGAGTCATACCCTATGCTCTATTTCGGCCACCCTGGCCTCTCCTCAGACCTGTCACCACTGACTTGCTTGTCACACTGGGGTGTGCCTGGCCCTGGTACTGACTCTGACCTTCCAGCCTGGCCTCAGACCTGTCCCATCACCACAGACCTGATGGCAACGGGGACTCTCAGCTGAACCTGCCCTCCCCAGGGCTGGCCCTGGGCCCCTGATGGTAGGGACACAGCCCAGCTGACTGTGTTACTACACTGCCCAGCTTCCAGCCCTTAGTCAGCAGCTCGTCCCTTACTTTACCCTACCATCACAGACATCTGTGTGGAGGAAAAGGATTAAGGACAGTGTTAGCAAGCTCACTATCCAACTTCAGTAACAGACAATTAAAGCATTCCACCAGCCAGAAACAGTTAATTACATTTTTGAAGTGTCAATGAAAACATTCTCCCATTTCCCCAACTTCCTAGCAGCTCTGCTCAACCTCACTCCAGTTTCAGTTCATCCTTAGGCATAAGCAGACCTGCATAGAGTAACGCAAGGGAATACCCACCAGTGCTCCTCACACTGGGCCACTACACCGGCTCCCTTTCCTGCACAAAAGAAGCTTGTTCAACACCTGCCTGAGGTGAACTTTAGAGGTTCACTGACAAAGATTTATGTTTAATAAACTCAGGCAGCTTTTTATCCCTTTTCCAGCCTCCCTTAAAAAACGACTCTCATGTCTCAGTTGCTGCACTTGACTAATGGCCATAATCACCCGAGGCAATTTCCCACATCCTTTTTATAAAGAAAATAAAAAATCATAGCCTCTGCCTTTCCTGTTCTTCGGTTAAAAAGTCTAACAACAATAAAGAGTTTCAAGTACACTGAAGGTATGGTTGTTCCATGACACAGAACTGTCCACAACCAAAGTAAAAAAACCCTTCCCCACACAAAATTTCTCACCTATTTCACCATACCAACTGCCCTACAGTAAGCTGAGCTTGTGGAGACATTAGGCACGCAGAAGATATTGACTATGTGTTATGTAGAGAGCATTCAAGTTAGCTTAGAAGGAGAAGAGAGTCATAAGTATGAAGCAAGACAATGAAGCAACAGCTGGTCCGAAGTCATCACTTGGAAAGCATCCATTCCCTGCTGCTTTCTCCTGCCCTGAGCTACCACACAACAATTTCAGTCTAAGGAAAAAATTACAAGCAGCAAAGCGGAGCATGAAATACGGTATTGATAAGGATACATGCATAGGGCTATGTTTCAAGTCACCAGGAACTGTGAGTAGCCATCTAAACTTCACAGATTAAGCTGCTGGTGGCTGTCACTCAAAAGCAACACTGCTTTTCAAAGCTGACACTTAGATGCTGGCACTCACTCCTTTGGGAATTCACTCTGTCTTGCTCCTGCTTTATGTTAGGATAAGCATCTTCTAGCAACCTGGTAGGATTTAGATAAGTAACAAATGTGTTTATCGCAGAACCACATTGCACTGGGTGCATCTGCAAAACATCCTCATTTTTGCACTTATGAATCCCACACCTAAAGCTGCCATTATCTTCACCCATAGAAAAATCTCAAGATAGCACTAAAATAGTCCAATAGAAATTAAGGGCTGAGAATGAACAAATCAAAATGGAAAAATCCCGGAAAGCAGCGGGCAGAAAAGTGAGGAATAAATTGAGACTACAAGACTCAGAGCGTGGCACACAGGGAATGGCACATCAGTCAGAGCATGGTGCAGCAGTAGGCAAAGGCAGGGTGATCAGGCAGGTGAGTGGGAGTCCCCAACATAAGGACATGGAGCGGCTGGAGCAAGTCCAGAGAAGGCAACAAGGATGGTCAGGGGCTGGAGTACCTCCTGTATGAAGACAGGCTGAGAAAGCTGGGCCTGTTCAGCCTGGAGAAGGCTGCGTGGAGACCTCATAGCAGCCTCCAGTGCCCAAAGGGGGCTACAGGGATGCTGGAGAGTGTTAAGGAAGGGGCTCTTTGTTAGGGAATGTAGTGAGAACAAGGAGTGATGAGTTCAAACTTCAACAGGGGAAGTTCAGGGTAGGTGTAAGAAAAAAGTTCTTTATTGTAAAAGTGGTGAGGCACTGGAATGGGTTGCCCAATGATGTTCTGAATACTATATCCCTGGCAGCGTCCAAGGCCAGGATGGACAGAGCATTGCGTGATATGGTTTAGTGTGAGGTGTCACTGCTCATGGCAGGGAGGTTCAAATTACATGATCTTAAAGCCTTCTCCAACCCTAACTATTCTATGATTCTATATTCATAACACAGCATAGTTGATCTATTCTGTTCTATTCCATTCCATTCCATTTTAAACTGCTCCATTCCATTCCCTGCATGGACAATGGCATGCAAAATGAGGAGACCATTACTTACTTGGAAAATCCAAGTGAATTTCAGCAACCAGAAGCACTTTCAAAGAACACAAATCACAACAGTTAGAGGTAAAAAGAGTATTTCATTTAGAAATGAAGATATCTTACTTGTCTTAATAAAGTTTAGCCTGGTTTAGTTAACTTTAGTCTGGTTTAGTTTAGACCCTTCAGTTCAGCTGGAAAAATCCTCCATTGCATCCTGATGAAGGCAAGGCAGAGCAGGAGCAGTGCTGTGGTGGAGAGAGAGCAGTGCAAGAAGAACCCAGCCAGAAAGGACCTGGGAAGACCTGACAAGGGGTGTGCCCAAAGCTACAGAGGACAGCACCGGGTGATAACGCAGGCAGAATGGCCCCAGGAGCCCTGACACAAGTGGTCATGCTCAGTGCTCAGAGGAAGGCAAAAAACCCCCGGGGACCGGGGCCAATCTGCCCCGGGGGAAAATTCCTTCCTCAGCTACTCCCTGAGCATGTGAGCAAGACCTGCTCCTGGTCCACACGCTGGTTATGCCTCTAAGGGGACACTGGCACTGCCTCTTCTGCCTCCAGCTGCAGCCATCTCAGGGGCTTCC
Organism: Psilopsiagon aurifrons; assembly: GCA_025447955.1. Taxonomy (NCBI): domain Eukaryota; kingdom Metazoa; phylum Chordata; class Aves; order Psittaciformes; family Psittacidae; genus Psilopsiagon; species Psilopsiagon aurifrons. Next base: position 556 of record JAOEHY010016133.1, on the reverse strand, counting down.
AACAAGGCCAAAATGCTGTTGGTTTGGTGACTCCTCGGAGCAAGAATCTTCCTGTGCTTGGCAGTGGGAGCTCCATAGCCCTGCTGGGGGAGGGCACTGATCCGTCTCTGCATCCTTCTCCTTCTGGCTGCTGCCACTCTCTCCCCAGGAGATGAGGACGGCGAGCTCCCCGATGACTGAAGCAGGATTTGCATCCATCCATCGATCCGATGAGCTTTGAGCGTGGCCTGTCCAGGAGCTGTAAGGGTAGCAGAGAACCTTTTGCAGCTTCATGCAGTTAAATGTTCCCTCCCTCAGTCCCCTGCTCACCAAATCTCCTGGTGCCCAAGAGATAAGAATGAGGGAGCTTCATGATGACTGAAGCAGGATTTCCATCCATCCATCCGTTCATCCATCCATCCTTCCATCCATCCGCTGCATCCATCCATCCATCCATCGAGCTTTGAGCGTGGCCCTTCCAGGAGCTGTAAAAACAGCAGAGAACCTCTTGCAGCTTCATGCAGTTAAGTGTTCCCTGCCTCAGTCCCCTGCTCACCTAATTCCCTGGTGCCCAGGA
>JAOEHY010016131.1:0-18072 GCA_025447955.1 Psilopsiagon aurifrons | reverse complement strand
AAAAAAAAGGGGGGGGGGTATTTCCTGTTTTGTCATTTATGGGTATTATTCCTTTTAATTAGGTTTCAAGCAAAAGGGGGCAGGGGGAAGAGAGGAGGCTATTTTGCTTCTGTATGTTCAGAAGACTCTTTAAACATGACAAGCTTATTTAAATGTTGAAACATGCAGACAAAAAAAAAGATATGTCAAGTCTGACATTCAGAATTCATGGATAACATTTAAATTTTTAATGTAGCATGAAGAAATGTGCAGTCCTGGTTTTGATTTGTGTGTGAAGTGCTCTTTCTTTTGTGTATTTTTTCTTTTTTTTTTTCTTCTGCGCACATCAAATAATTGTAAAGCATTGACTTCCCCACTCATCCTCATCACTTGCAGTCTCTCATTTTAACTAGACAACTTTCCATGTTGTTGAACTTTAGTTAGTGAAATAAGGTAATGTTACTGTAATATGGTGTGCTTTGCCCCAGAAGGGCTAGTGGAAATGACATCTATTGGTGCTCTAGCATCAGTGTGATGCCAGTTTTATGCTCTTATTTTCTCTAAAATTTTCTTACATAGTTTAACCTCAATATTTATAGCTAGGAGTATCCGTTAATTTCATTAAGAGGGCAGTAGATAGAGGTTTTTTAGTAGTCTTTGCAGCACTACTAAGCATTGACAGCTACAACTCCAAAGAAACGTTACGGAAATCACAAAAATATCTATCGGCAGATAGCTCTGTATTTGTGCTTCAATTCCATGGTTTTGTACAGTTGCTTTTCTTCATGTAGGGAATTGCTGTACATCGCTGCAACTGTGGAATAGAGGGGTATTTTGAATAAGCAGGGTTTTTGACATCAACTTATATGTGGTGAAACCAAGGAACAGAGGAAAACTAATCAGCAAATATAACAAAACTTGTTTTTCTTACAAGTTTATTCCCTAGCTTATCCTCTTGAATGTACTGTATTGTGTCTAATAAAAAGCTAGGAAACTTGGACTAATAATGCAGAATTAGCAGATCTTTAGATGTGGAAAGGAAAATCTTACAAATAACTTCTAACACTTTATAATGCTTTGTTTATTTTAGGCTGCATTGCCACATGAAGTTAAAATAATACAGAAACTTTGAGCTAATGTCACAAGATCCTTTTTAAATTGCATCCAGATTTTTTTGAAAAAAAAATCCTTTTATTTTCAGAAAGCCTGGGAAGTTTTAGATTTTTTTATAAAATCAACATTCAAACAGAAATGTTGCAGTTTTATGTAAACCCCAGTAGTAGTATCGTTACTGTTGTTATTACTACTTTAAATGACACTAAATTTTTTTTTTGTGTAGTACATTTTTTTGGAAAATACCTTTGGCTTCCAGTGAGTGGGTTGAAACAACAGACTATAGAAACTCATCTAGGTGAAAATTGTATTCACAGCTAGTCCACACTAAAATATGAAATAGATGTTATTACTCCATCTGCCTTTTCTCCTCCAGTAGGTCTATTTCATCTCTTTATCTGTATCCTGCAAATCTGAACTTTGACTTCTTTTGACATTTTAGAGCTTATCAAACAATTTAAAATTCTTACAATGTAGATTTTGTTGCAGCTTGTGTGTGTGTAACTAATTTTTGTAGTTTTTTTCTGGCTAACTGCACACATCATGAAGGTCTTTCAAACCGCTTTCATTGTCTCCTGTAATTTATTTTATAGCATACACCCTCCTTTCATGCTGAAGTAAGATAACAAAGAAAACACTTTAATCATCAAATCTGGCCCTATAATAGGACTAAATCTCTTCTCTTTAAAGGTTTTGCTTCTCTGAATTGCTGCTTGTGGCGCTGCATTTTAGTTTGTATCACTCTGGTCCCCTGAAACTGTATTAAATACAGCTAATGCAGAATAGTTATCAGTGGCTTTTTGCTATTATTCTTTTATTGAGGGTTTCCCCAAGGAAATTATTTCATATTTTTACTTCTAATAATTTAAATGTTTCATACACATTTGTAATGCCTAGATCTTTGTGTCCTGTAGATAGCTACGAATTCTTACTGATCTGTGTCATCACCTTGGCAGGGCGAACTCTGCTGGAAAAGCTCTTCAGCCAGCAGGAAAATGCACCACAAGAAGAAGCAGAAAAATTATGTTCTCGCATTATTGCAATGGGTCTTCTGCTCCCATTCACTGACTGCTTCAGAGAACCATGTAATCAGAATGCTCAGCAAAGCACACCTACATTTGATGTAAGTACTGAAAAAGTTATCTTTTGTCTCTTTTGCCAAGCAGGACATGATTTATCAATGACTCATCATTCCTGAGAGAATTCTGTTAGTCCTTTTAATGAAAATTTACCCTCATGAGAGTAGCCAACTATTTTTCTGAGCTCAGGCGTGTGCACTTTAGTATCCTGGCAAGCATAAATTTCAATATTCTCCCACAACCTGATTTCTTAACTTTTTAAGTCATGTCTTAGTCTGCTATACTATCCTTTATCTGTTGTTTTCATTATGTTTTTTTCTTTGAATCAAAGTACTCTACTTCAGTCCAACAGCTGCTTCACCAAAGCATAAAACTGCATGTCATAAAACTTTACGGAACTTAAAAGGGATGTCTACAATGGGTAATTCTTTCCTGTGAAAAGATTTTTGAAAAAAACGTGCAAGTATTAGCTAATCTACTTAAAACCTTACTCATATAGTTAAGTCATCCTTATTCTACACATTAAGCTGAAACTTGGTTAGTAATGCTGAAAAAATGATTGGCATAGATATGAGAGAACCTGAGTCTTTAACTCTTTAAATCTTCTCGTCTTTCCTGAAGAATAATTTAACACAACTGGGGAAGGGAAAATGAGTAGAATAAATTTATCCAATGTATTCTTTAAATAAACAACTTGCCTAGATAACTTAGCTTAGCTACGGAATGACTCCATAGTCCCTCTAAAAGTGTTCAACATTTATGTTGCATTTTTTGGGTGGATTTTTTTTTTGTTTTGGTTTTGTTTTGTTTTTCAAGAAACAAATGTTTAAAACGTTTTCAGACTGTTTTTTGAAATTAATTGAAAAAATGGAGTGTGACTGTAAAACTGAGGCTATTCAAACAACCTAAATTCATACACTATCTGAAAGTTTTTGTGGTTAAATCTACTCAAAGTTACTGGAAAATACATGTTTCTTGTTTTTCTGGTTGTTTAAAACAGCCTGTTAATGTTTTAAGTTCTCCTGGCTTTACCATGTACTCAGCTAATCTCTTCTTTAGAGTATTGAACACAATATTCTTTTTACCAAAGTTGGTTCTCACTTATAAACAGATTTTATCAAAGTAACAGTTTGGAAAGAAGCAGAAGAGGCTCTTTTCCTAATTGATATACCATGCTTTGTCTGAGTAAGAGAATTATTCTAGTTGTCTTTCATTCACTATCTGACAGGATGGACTTTCTGAAAAGAAGCAGTAGCTTTGCCTAGCATCATGTGAATAGTGTGATAAAGGGAGCAATATAAGATATTGCTGGTTTGACAGCAGCCTTAATTTGAATTGGACTATCAGTGAGAAACAAATGCTCTGCTACTCTTTTTATATGTAAGTCCCCTAAATAGGTTATGCTCTGTAAAACAATGTCAGAAGTGGCGGAAAGCCCTGTGCGTGCAACTAGTAGTGCATCTGCTTTAACGGAGCATATATTGGTCTTAAACACCAAGATCTCAACAACTGGATTTTACATGTCACAAAGGTGAGAGCTGCTGCTATGGAGTTTGGGCATACATTTCTGCTTCAGCCCTGGTGACCACAGTACAGGAATACCTACCTGTTTATTCATTACATGCCTTACATGGGTGAAAATGTTTAGAACTTGCAGTATAAACTCTAGTGGGTGAGAATTTCAAACCGGACTTCTAGCTGATTTTGCTTCTTAGAGTGAGTAAATAAAGTATCTTGCGGAAGGTAAATGCTAATGGTCATGTAAGGAAATTAAGCAGTTAACAATTATCATGGAAAAAACTTATGGTGATACTATATATTACTTAAAACAGTACACTTAAGATCTGTGACTTGTCTCCCCTCTTGTGTCTCTGTATCCGTGCTTTGCTTTTTTTCTTTAGTTTGTTTTTTTAACTTCATTTGAATAGAATTTTAATGTTGATCTAACCATTTATTTCAAAGACAGAGGAATCAGACTAGCCCTAAGTAATACTTAGATTTCACTGATTTAGAATTAGGAGATTCATCATGTTTGACCTTACTCCAAAATTGGGAGCACAGCCAGTCCCATATTCTTCCTTCATTTCTGAGTTCATAAAATGTGCCTCTAGTTCATCCTGGATTGCCTCCAATTTGGCAGCAGTCCTTTTTACTCAGCTGAAACTGTGATCAACAAAGCTTCTGTAACCCTGTCTTGGTCCCAGGTTTGTCTGGCACCTTGCTGTTTGTCCTTTCTCTTGTATCCTGTTCTGGTGCTTGCTTGTTCTTTCATGTTACTCATTTGGCTGTTTTGATTTTTCTCTTAGTCTGGTTCTGATAAAGTGTCTTAGGTAACTCCTTTAGTATGCCTTTTTGCAGAATTGCCAACATTTTTTCCTCTGAAATCCTTCCTTGAATCCCTCCTTTTCTCTTTTGTAACTGATCCCACGTATTTCTGAGCTTCAACTTGCTTTTTTTTTTTATGTTGGGTAAAATCTACAGTTCCCCTTTTCCTTAACTATGGTCCCACAGACTTTGTTTTTTTTTGGAGATGACTGGTTACAGTTTATGAAAATAATTCAGTAAGCTTTGTTCACTCTATGATCTGTTGCTCGTGGCTTAAGATGAATATAAACAGATTATTTAAATGTTCTGTTCTCTCACTCTGGTCTCCTTTTCTGGATGTCCTCCAGTGAATTTAATTTAACATGGCTAAATGCTGAACTCTGCTGTCTTGAAATGTTTGCGATTGCACACTAATTATATTCTTGTCGTCTTTGTTACTCATCCTGGTGGTAAACTTTAGTTCTCGCTGTCTTATAACTGTGTATCCAAGTCTTTTTTCTGTTTTCTCAATACCACAAGGGAGATCTGTTGGTTTTATATGTGCCCTGAAATATTCCAGGATTCAATGTGGGCCTCCACATCATGCCATTAAATAACTGCATACAACCTCACTTTCTTTTCTCATTGGCTCCTATTTCTTTCTCTTCCATGCTTTCAGACTGCAATTAGGCAATGCATTATGAGTAAAGACAATTTTCACAGCTCTTAGTTTCTTGGGCTACTATTATAGTGGCTCTTGGAAGACAATTTAAATTAAAATCTTAGACTTTTATTTCTCATGTAAGTTGCACTTTGTGGATTGTGATGCTTACTTTGTTAGTATATGATAAACATGAAGAACCAACAAATACCCAATGAAAGTATAAATCTTCAGAGAAGTAGCAGCTATCATCGCATTTATGCTGAGGGTGGCATCTGGTTTTCAGAGGCCTATAACTTGGGTAGTGTTTTGATACATTTGATGGCATGTTCCTGAAGTATATCAGACCTTTTTGTCAAATTGCATGTCATAGCCCAAAGAATAGAAATTTTAAAGCTGTATTAAAAACTCACAAGAAAGCTTTTATCTTCTCTCTTCTCCTGTTTTATCAGTTAATTCTTTCCAAACAGATTGTGGCAGATGACCAGAATAAAAGATTAGTCTGAAAAATAAAGTTGAACAAAGATTTAGAAATAACAGAAGTAGATAGGGTTGTGATTTTTAAGGTGTTTACTGTTAACAGGCAGTGGAAGCTTTCGTCATAGTTCTTCCTACCTATTCTTCTTAAAATGTAAAAAATGTCTTAAAGAGTAAGTGAATGAAAAGGGCAGATGCATTGCTTGGAAATATAATGCCCTTTTTGGTAGTTTCACATCTCCTGGAGAGGCTGCTAGTTATTGCCTCATGTATGTCATGAGTTCTTACTTGTCAGGGTATCTTTACAGCCTTTCATTCTTCAGCGAGCATTTTATAAAAGAAAAAAGTTCTTAAAAATAAAATAATAATAAAAAAGAAGATGGCCAAGCAGGAAAAGGGGCAACTTATTGAAAGATAGATTAGCAAAGGCCTTTTTCATTTTTGAAAATGTTCTCTGAAAAATTACTTGCCGTTTGAATAACTATTGCCTGCTTGCCTTTTAAATGCTTCTGGTTTTAATGGTTGTACATGCACAAGAGAGTTTCTAAAGTTTCAAGTTAAAACAAAATGCCCTCTGACTTACTGATGTTTAGGAAATTAATGCTTTATGAAAAATTCTTTCTGTCCCAAATGACTATGTCATATTATTAAATAATCGTAATTCTGTAGCACAGGAGCAGTCCTAAGCTTTTTAACATGTTAACTCATTATGTTATCCTATTATAGTAAAATAAACAAAAGGCTGAGCTAGCTAAACAGTGCATCTTTGCCAAGAATGTAACCACAGGAAAGTTTTGCAGCCACCTGTTGGAGGATTACTATTTTCAATAAGTAGAGATCTCATCTGCTGCTTAGCTTTTCTGTTAATGATGTATCACAGAAGCTAGAAGATGGCTATCTTTGAAGTGCCACCGGTAACACGTATAAATCATTTACCTTTGCATTAGAGTTTAAACTGTTCATACGCTGATAAAAGAAGCTGTCAGTTTCCTGTCAGTGCAAGGTAGCTTCATTTAGTTATGCTATATTAAGCAATATAGACTGTACTTGGTGTTTGCATTTTATCCAGTAGTTGCACTTCCCACACGCTGTGGAGTCTGGTCCCGAATTACGACTTCCTATTCCAGATTTTCTAGCTTACACTGTGCAATCTTGAGCTATGGACATTTTTTTCCTTTTTCATAAGAGATTTCTTCTTCTTTTCTGACAAACTTTCGAAGTAGTTTTGTGTGAGGTTTCTGAACATTAGGTTTAAAACACTTCAATACTTTGTGAAAACTTTAATGATTTTGTGATAGTCTTTCTGTTATGGTTTTGTAAGTTCTTTTGAGAGGAAAACTGAGCATACCTTTCTATCCATGTAATACTATTTGTTTGGGGAACTTAACCTCTAATGTCCACTGTAAAGCCCAACAGCTATATTTTTTTTCATCTGGTACTAGCCAGCAATGCCTTCTTCTGTGTGTCTGAAATGCATACTGAGCTTTCATCTTTCTTTATTTGTGGTGTCGTTTGATTGGGCTAGCTCTCTTAGGATCTTTTTCAGTGCTTTTATTGAATGATGTTACTGTGTTGACTTAATGTTTTCTTGATTATAAATTATTTCAGCACATTCTATAATGTAAGAGCTAAACGGACATTTCTGCAGGGTGTCTTCACTGTGTTATGATATGATTTTATCCATAGACATATTTGACCGTTTGTGATACAGAAAGTCCCTTGTGCAGTTTTTATCTACGATGACTGACTAGGTCATCATCAGTTTCTGAAATAAAGCTTCCTCAAGAAAGCAGAGAGGCAGGCAGCAAAAATGGAAAATGCTGTAAAAATGGCTGTTTTCCTAATATCTCCTGGCCACCTGTGGTGATGCAAATGCTGTTTGTAAAAATTAAGATGCACCTTTCTTTCTGCTGAGTGGTAGCAGATGGTGGGACATTGCAGGTCAGATGGAAGATGAGTTAGTAACATAAAGACTTTACTTAAAGTTACCTTATTTGCACCATTTACACCAGTCTGAAAATTAGTAGTTAAACAGATTGCAGACAGGCTCCTTTTTCAAAAGTCAGAGAGCCAAAATACCAGTGATCAGTTTCTAAAGAGCAGCTTTCCCAAGATTTTACTTCAGCTAAGAGAACTTCTCTTCCAAACTGCAGCACAAACCTGTCAACAGCATTTTTTCAGACGTTCTTGCAATGCTTGTGGGTAAAATGTGGAAGACTGAATGTAGTCCATCTTATGAAATTTGTGAGGGCAGTACATTGAGGGTCAGTAGCTAGTAAGACTTTAAAAGTTAACAAGCAGAAATTGTGGAATACAGCAGAGAAAAGATTGTTAGTCAGCTGTCTTAATCTTTGTTTGTCATGTAGGTTTCCATGGCAGTTTAGCTTGGCTCAAAACCCCCGTGTCTCCTCTTCCTTTTCCGTTACCCAATCACACTTTGTAACACTTTGCCTTTTGTGGTGAGCAACTCTGGATATTCCTGAGAGTAGTAAAATGGAAACAGTTGGGTTACCACTAAACTGAAGGGTTCCTGTTATAGTGTTTCCCCTCTTCCTTTTTTAAAATTTTAATTTCATATTCATTTCATAGTTATTACATCTGGTCCTGCGGTTCTCTAGCTGTGTATTTTTCTCTTTTCTTGTTTCTGTTTACTTGTGGTAATGCTACTGTATACACTTTTGACTGAGGTATTTATATGCAGGATGTTGCTAAGATTTTATGCTTCTTTTTGCAAAGAGCATTGCTTACCTGCTTGTTATTCCAAAGAGCTGCTTCAAGAGACACATACTGATTAAGCTTACACCACCTGTTTGAAATGTTTGCAATCATTGTGCCTAAGGTGAAGGTGGTGGTCACCCTGTCACCTGAAGAGATCTTTATTTTATGGCTTTCTGTACATTAGTTCACACAAGAATGACAGGTATATCACAATGCCTTTCTTTCTACCTAGTAACTGAAAATGCAGTGACAGTTGAATTTGTGTATATTGCATGTCTCTTCAAGTGGAATTTTTTACAGCAGTAATAATTACCTTTTCAAATGGAATAGAGGTAAAAGGAATTTTCTAATGAAACAGATTTCTTCAGAAAATTCAGATCTATCAGAATCCAAGCTCATTGCAGAACTGTGTCAGTGTACTTAAAAACTCCTGCTGGAGAAGCTTCTTGCCTCAGCTTAAAATTTATGGAAAGAGTGATGCTAAAGGACACACCATCAGGTGGTCTAAGTAGAAGCTGATAACCTAGAGGTCTTGGGATGTGGTCGTCCTTGAGGGAGTTCAAGTTGGATGTGTAAAGAGGCTTGATCTAGAGGTGCTTGTGTTTTACAGAAGGCTAGCCATCATTCCCTCTTCTAAGGACAGTTCGTTGTAAGCTCACCAGTTCAACCTATTCAGCTGTATTAAATGTAGAAGCTTTCAGAGAATAGAAAGACAAAGAAAATAACTCTGTAACAGAATAAGAATAGATGTGGAAATCTGAAATATATATTTCTGATTTCCTTTCCCCATGAGGGACCTAACTGCAGAGCTATTGGCCTCTCATATCCCCAGGATATGATGTTGAATCCTGAGCAAAGTTTGATGGGATTAAGCAAGAGTGTTCTCTTTTGTTGAGAAGGTTTAAGTCATTTCACAAGAAAGGAAAGTTTCATGGCTTTTTGACACTTGAAGTATTTTTAAATTAATGTTGAGACACATCAGTATTCTTAAAAGAAAAAAAAAAATCACTCAAGTAAAATGCTGATGCATCAAATTTAGTTAATTGAGGGTAAAGTGCTGCTTCAGCCATATATTACAATATTATGACATGCTAGCTGTGAGCACAGATGCCTTCCAAGGCTGAAAAAAAGCAAAAGGTAGTGTAACCTGAGAGCCATGCTCTGTCAGTGGTCTGTTACTGAACCTCTGTTCAAAATGTAAATCACTTTCCCTGCTCTTGATAGTATTGATTTCTTTATTTTAAAAGCTGCTTAAAATAAAGCAAGCTGCTGCTGATATGAGCATTTTGAGGTAGTCTGTCTCTAATTTCTCGAACTAAAACCTTGCTTGTCCAATTAACTATTTATATACATTGAGAACATGAAACTGGTGTCCTCAACATAAAAAGGACATGGAACTGTTGGAACAAGTCCAGAGGAGGGCCATGAGAATGGTCAGGGGACTGGAGCACCTCCCATATGAAGATAGGATGAGAAAGCTGGGGCTGTTCAGCCTGGAGAAGAGAAGGCTGCGTGGAGACCTCATAGCAGCCTTCCAATATCTGAAGGGGGGGCTACAGGGATGCCTATATAGGGAGGAACTCTTCATTAGGGACTGTAGTGGTAGGACAAGGGGTAACGGGTTCAAACTTAAACAGGGGAAGTTTAAATTGGATATAAGGAAGAAATTCTTTAGTGTTAGGGTGATGAGGCACTGGAGCGGGTTGCCCAGGGAAGTTGTGAGTGCTCCATCCCTGGTGGTGTTCAAGGCCAGTTTTGACATAGCCTTGGATGGCATGGTTTAGTGGGAGGTGTCCCTGCCCATGGCGGGGCGGTTGGAACTAGATGATCTTCTTGTCCTTTCCAACCGTAACTCTTCTATGATTCTTTCATTTCAGAGCTTGTATGCTAAGTGTATTAGAATGTTTAAACTTCCTGAATGGAAAAAATATAAACAAAACAATTCTCTGTGAGTTTACCTAGTTCCATCTTAAATGCAGTTATACTTTTTGCTTTCCCCTCTCCTCCAGTTCTTCCCATTAGAAGCCTGTCCACATCCAGACTGATTTAATGAGTAGGCCAATTTATACCTGTCTGTGGACATGACAATCCCTCTGTTCTCCCCTCCTCTTGATACCTTTGTATATTTGAGATTCTAGTGCAAAATTCTCCAAGTTTACTATTTGAAAATAAATGCTCTGCAAGAGAGGGAAGTTAATACCACTTTAGTGTGAGGAAGTTTAAAGGTGCTGCTAATGTGCTTCCCCCATCTACTGCTGTGCTGAGCTGAAGAGGTTAATTCTGATAGTAGCATGCTTCTGTACTGCCCCACTTTTCCCATCTCGCCACATGATCTGACTGTGCTTTTTTTTAAGAATTCTTAACTTCTGGTCAGATTTTTATTTTCACATTGCTAACTCACGCTTTTGCAATTGGTTTGGGCATATGTGTACATATTTATTGCTGTTTCAATTCTATCTCTCTTGTAACTCTAAAGCATTTCTCACAATGGCTATCTTTGAACTGGAAGCAGGTAAACAGTTGATTAAAAACTGAAATGGTGTTGAACTGAAGGTCATGTTACCTGCATGTCTTCAGGAGCAATGCAGCTGCCAAAGCATAGGTTTAAGGTTGCACATTATATTCCTGCAGTGGAATATACTAATCTCTGATTTAGTCTGTGGCCCAGGGAACAAACCTGGTCTCTCCGTGTGAAAAATGTGGGACGTATTTTCTGATAGCTCGAGGTCTACCAGTATGCCTTCTAATAATTGCTGCAGGTCTATCTCATGTTTCTAGTTCCGAGTCCACCAGCCTCGTTCCTCTTGTCATTTGCTATAGGTCCTTTGAATATCTTACAGTATTGCCTTCCATCTTGGAGATTAGCAAGCATATCATTAGCTCAAGCAGTGAAGGAATATAATTAATATTTAATCTATTATGTACCCCAATCGTAACACTGTGGTACCCAAGAATGAAAATTTGTTACAAAAAGCCATCCTTTTTGCCTACTGAGAGCTGGCTGGGAAGAGAGTGAGTTAAAATACAGACCTGAATGTGACTCCCTTCTACATGCTAGCATCTTTAAGTGGTAAAATGTCTATTGATTAGGTACCATCAGATCCTGCAGGCACTTTGCCTCACCATTGTTCAAATGCTCTGCAGGTTTAAGAACCAGTGGAAAGTGCTGTGTAAGGATGTGTGGAAACAAGAATTCTTCTTGACATCATATTTAGTGCAGTGGACTCAGATAGCTTTAAGCTTTCAGTGTCTGCCCAGAAATGAGTCCAAATACGTAAGACTGGGATCATTCGTTGCAGAAAGATTATATATATATATATACTTTTTTTTTTTTCCCCTCAAAAGAAGTGCTTAGTGGAGTCTAAGCAAGATGAAGTGGAAATTACAGATGTATTCAAAGCTTGATCAAGGTAAGAGAATTAACTGGCTGTACTTAAAATTATATCTAGCAAAAATTTCCTCTGAAAAGAGTAAAGGAAAGAAAGTTGGATGTGGAAATTCAGATTTGTGGATGCCTGTATTGTCGTTATCAATAATAAAATAAAGTCTAGATTTTATTTGGATTCTTCTGTTTCTTTTCTTGAATAGTACTTCCACATCATAAAATTGGCTGCATTTTTTTTTTCCAAAAATTCTAATAACCATGCACATTTATGACATTATCAGATTTGGAAAAGGAGAAAAGAGATGGATTAATATGTTAACTAACAAAAGGCTAAAGGCAAAAGGTAGATTTTGGGCAGTAGCTTGAGTAAGTAAGAATTAGGACATTCAAATGATTCCTCTCTTTGAAAGAGCATGAAAGTGGAGGCAGAGTTAATCTTTTCCCATTCAAATGTAGTTTCTGGACTATCAACTTGATGTCCAGACCTTCAGACTACCTTTATGTCATGTTGTTTTTTCATATTTTAAATTATGTTTATAAATTTGTATGTATTCTAAATGCAACTGTTTTTAAATACCTTGTTTATGCATTGAATGCATTTTGGTTGTAATGCAAGTCCCTTGGAAGTTTAGGTTTCCTCTGTAAATTTCTAATACATTATTCTTCATGTTGAATAGTGAATGAAAAGAATCCCAAAACAAAAAGACCACACAATCAAAAAACTATTGTCTTTTATACACACAAACAAAGCACCCCTGTTGGGTTAGGAGTCAGTCATGAAGTTGTGAGATGTCTTAATATGTAGGTGTTCATAGTTGATATGCTGTAAATGCTATCAGCAGGAACGTAGATACTTCATATTTTATTATCTTCATAATGCATCCCACCTGGATAATAATTCTGGGGCTTACATCCTAGTTCATGTAGGTTAATCATACTTCAAAAATTTGTTATTAAATGATTGCACTGTCTTTCAAGAACTGGCATGGGGAAGTACAGCATCCAGGAATAATTTAACTGTTTTGTCTTCCTCATTCATGTTATGTCAATATCATCTACAGTCTGTTGTTTTCTGGTGTATTGCCATATAACCCTACATGTTATCTCAGCTAACCCTCTGTAGAGCTTGCTCTTTTCTGTTTTCCCTGAAACGTGAAGGTGCAAAAAATGTTGTTCTGGGTTTCCCTTGATGGCTTTTTCGAAGCTTCATTTCCTCTGTGTTTTTGAGATTTGGATGGTGCAGAAACAAGACTAACAACAAAATCCATCACTTTTTCTTTGCAGTATGCACAGGTATGACTCTTCCTTTTACTCCCACAGTGCTGGAAATGCGACAGAAACAAGAAACAAAAATATCCTGCAAAGCACTGGAGTTAGACAAAGCTAAAGTACTAAGTAACTGAAAAAACTGCATTAATCAAACCTGTTTGCATGTTCAAATTCAGTAGCATATTAATGGAAAAAGGATAGGCTTTTCAAGAAACACAGAGTTCCAGGCTATATAAAGGAGATGATGTGATTTTGTATTAAGCTTTTTATCCATTTATCTTTATTTTAGGTCTGTGTATATGGTTGGATTTTTGCCATGTTTTTTCATGCTAGAAAGATCTAATGAGTTTCCTTTGACCCTGACTAATGGGCATCCTCTGTAAACCAAAGCTTTTTACATTATAACTAGCATTTGTCTGTTCTTAGCACATTGCTCTCAATAGAGTATTATCATTCTTACCGGAATTTATTTTTAGGCAAGTAAAACCTTAGTCACTTAGAATAGCGATTATCCCCCCAAAGTGTTTAATTATTGTGTTCTTTCCCTTGGATGTCTCTTCAATGCTTGTTATCTTTCTAAGAAGATACTACTGAATGATAATACTATATTTTCATCCTGTGACTTGGTATTATGTTCCAGTTCTGTACTACAGTATTTGCATATTTCCAGATTGCTTACTAGATTACTCACTAGATTACTCATGCAGCTGCTGCGATTGATCTCTCTAGAGTTTACAGTATTATAAACATATAATCACAAGGTATGCATGTTGGTGCATGCTAGGAGTCACAAGAATAACTACTTGAATTATGGTCCATTTCTGTTGCCTTACAGCGCAAGTTTGCCTTACTTTTCATCAGACAACCTGAATGTCTCCTACTTTCAATAAGTGAATCAAATTTGAAGCTCTTGAGTAAGAAGTGTATAATCTAATTCAGCCCAAAGGGTTTAGAATAGTTTTATCTGTTGGGCTGGTTTGTTGTGTGCTGTGTTTTGTTTTGTTTTATTTTTATTTTTTTTCTAAAAGCAAACTTATCTTTTTAATTACCTTTCTATGAATATGGAAACATAAATGACAAAACCAGAGTGGAGGTGGCAAAAAATAAATCTCAATTTAATTTATGCTGAAATAATTCTGTTTCTTTACTTCGCTTGTGCATTCAGTGTGAAAAGATTGCACAGTGTGTGGGCCAAAATATTTTTCTCTAACCTATAAGCTAGCTATATGTAATGAAGTATAGTCATAGAATCATAGAATCAACTAGGTTGGAAAAGACCTTTAAGATCATTAAGTCCAACCTGTTATTTCTCTAGAGGAAAAAAGCAAAGAGTTCCTTATGCTCAAAAATGTTCTGAACTGTATTCTGGCATCTCATCGTGCTGTAGATAACTAAAAGATTAGATTTTCTGTTGTTAATAGAGACAATTCCAGACTGAAACATTAACATATATGTTAAGTCTTTATCAGGAGATGAGGATTAAAAAAAGTGTGCTTTGATATATATATAGTGGATATTGAGCTATTTGTGTTGGAAAAAAAACTTTGATATTTTGGCTTGTCTTTCTATATGAACTTCTCAACTTTTTGGTTATTTGTTGTTTTTCTTTCTTGATTTTTTTTTTCTTTTTGTTTGTTTTTTTTTTGTTGTTGTTTTTTTGTTTTTGTTTTGTTTTTTTTTAAATAACCACAGCAAGACCAGCTTTATACTTGGGCTGCAGTTAGCCAACCCACACATTCATCAGATTACATTGAAGGAAGCTTTCCAAGGAGAATTCCATCTGTGTGGCCCCCACCCAAACCTCCAGATGAAGAACAAAGAATCAGTATTGCGGAAGAAGGTATAGTTATTGGACACAGACAAGATATATACGTACAGCCTGGGGGGAGCTGCTGTCTTTTAGAATCCAAGATATAAGTTCAATATTTTAACTTCTAACAAATACCTGATTTTGAAGATAATGGATTAGCATCAGAAATAATGTTTAGTAAGCATGAATCTAATAGAAAATATTCAGCAAAAATGAATGCTTTGCCTTAACAACCAAGATGTGCACCTGCATCTGCTGACTAATGGATTTTACCAGGTGCTGTGACCTTTGCTCTTTTCCAGTTAACATTCCTTCAGATCCATGAAATATGGGTACTTTTCTCTTCTTAAAAATATGGAAAACTTCAGAAGGCCACTGGTGGTATAATGAAAGTTATTAGAGTGGCTTAAGGTATTCCTTTATGGATTCAGAGTCCCCTGCTGACAGAGAGGTAGGAAAAGTGTATCTGAAAAAAAAAATTGAGGTCTTGTTTACGAGGTCAGTTTATCTTAAAATTTTTGATGTTTCTCTGCCAGCCGAATTTCAGAAATCTGCATACATATAAAAATACTGTAAAAGCTGAGAATTAAAACAAAACCAACCAAACAGAAAACCCTCTTGCTGACAAAGAAATTTCGAACAGAATTTTCAACCTGTTTTCTGTTAGGAGTGTTGATGGGCAAACACCATAGTTTCTTGGAGGCTTAGCTTTCCTTTAGTTAGTATTCAATGGCTCTCAACACTTTTAGGCTGCATTCATTCCCATGATCTTCATGAAGAGCCACAGAGTATTCTCAAATTTTCCATTTCCTTCCACTCCCTTTTTTTTTTTTTTCATTGCTCAGATTTGAAAAATTGAGTCATAATTTCAGCAGATCTCTTTGTATTGCTTGTAGGCTTTGGGTGGAGTTAAATTCAGATTTACTTCTCTTTGGGACTTTTCTACCACTTCCTCTGAAACACAAGCAAAGTATTCCTTGGATGGACACCATTTATCATGGCAACACTTCACTTTTACTAGTGTTATTTATTCCAGTGTTCAGAAGCTAAATAAGTGATGCCAGCAAAAATTCTATATTATTCTGTTCTATATTATTCTGTTTCTGCTGTGGCTTTTACCAAAGCAGTTCTATTAGAGGTCAAGAAAACATTTCTCCATCAACCTCATTGATTCAATTCTGAGTGTGGAAAGGTGCAGTCCTGGGTTGTTGGGCTTGTCTAGTTTTTGGCTAATGATCTACTATTTTATGCTATATTCAGCTATTAAAGGGCTGTCGTGCAGTAGTACAATTCATTGCCATGTATTCTTAGAGGACAGGTTGTGTTTCTCAACTTAGAGACATGTATAATGGATGTGTGATCAGAGTATTTATGTACATAACCTTCACAGGAAAAACAAAGGGTGAATATTTTATTATTTTACTTGAAAGCTTAGCCCAACAAAGGCTTGTGTAAGTTAGCAAGAGTTTTGTTGCTCTAAAATGTAAAAGAACATTGATCACATAAAACAATTTGAAATGTAAAGATTCACATTGTTTTAACTAATTTGAAGAGTATTTCTACCAAAAGCATAATACTAAAAATTTAATGATGTATTTATTTTATACATGGTGTGTTTCTATCCTGTGTTGTTCTAGTTAGTATTGTTCCTACATGGATGTAATGTGTATAGTGCTTGTCTGTTCCTTATGTCAGCCACTGGCCTCTCAAAACATGCAAAAACACTAAGAAAATAGGATTAGAAGTAAAATGTGAAGTTATGTATTGTGATTATTTGTAAATGGGGCATAAATAGGTCCAAAAATCTATCTACTTGAGGTGCTGACACTTAGAAATAGTATTGAATTTGTTTTTTGCTGTGAATTTGTAGTGCAGGGCATGGAGGGATAAGGAAAATTATAGCTGTTCTGAATGAAATTCTGGTAGATAAATAATTTAACTTTTTTTTGGCGGGTTGTTTGCATGCTTGCCATGTGGAAGAATCTGGAGGTGAGTTTCATGTGAAGCCTGAAGGATAAACATTTTCCCCAAGATTCTTAACTGAATTATTTCATGGATGTGCATGTTTGAAAGGTGGAGGTGTCAAGCATATTTAAAGACTTTAAATTACTCTGTGTAGAATAACTCTGTTTCTCATTATATATAATTATTGTTTTATGGATTAAACATATGTTAGCATCAGGGACAGCAGTTTGTAAGCAAAAGCATCTATTTTAGACAAAATATTGATCTGGAAAGGAATGTAGTGGGATTTTTTCAGAGCAAATGTGTTCATTTTCCTTACACGCATTCTTAGTATGAGGACAGTACTAGGCCTTTAAGTTTTAAGTAAGGTAAGAGGAAATCCTGCATGGTCTTAGGTAATTGTTCTTAGATTAGCAAAGTATTTAATCATCTATTTAATATAGTATTTATTAAACAGTTTTGCCACGTGCTCTGTATCACGTGGAGCATTGTTGGATGAGAGGAAAGGGCTGTTTAGAGTGGTCTGGGGGTTTTGTGGAGTTTTGTTTTGGTTGGGTTTTGGGGGGTTGGTTTTAAGTTTGTTTTTTTTTGTTTTGGGGGGTTCTTTTTAGGTTGGCCCTTTATTAGGAAACTAAAGTTTAGAAATACCTAATAAGAATTTAGTTTCAAGTCAGCAGATGCTTATGCCAAAATCACTTTTGAGTTAGGGATTCAGAAAACTTTTTTTGACAAAATTAATCAGTATCACCAAAAATATCAATCCAAATGCCACCAATTTTCCATCTGAATAGCAAAATCTGTTTCTGTTGCTTTTTACAGTGTTTGGCTTTACCACTCTCACACTCTAGCACATTGCCTGATTCTAAGCATAAGAGAGTATTTGAAATTCAGTTGTTTTATCTTTTTGCTGGCGGTGTTTTTCCACTTACCATCTAGGAAAAGACAACTCGCAGACACTAGAGCCCAGTCATCCTGTGTCCCATGTGACTGTCCTAACTGCCTGGGCAGAGACTCAAAGATTTTACAGCTTCTCCTGCAAAATGAAACAGTTCTAACACACTAAATCTGTGTGGGTTTACACCCTGAAATCTAAGTTCCATCTCTGTAACAAACTGGGTTTGCCCAGACATTTATTTCCTTTTATGAAAAATGAAGAAAATAAAATACTTGCTTTGGGTTAAAGGGAAGGTTTCATTCATCATATTCATTGTATTGCACTTTTTCCTTTCCCTTAACTCCTTTCACACTTTTGTGTGTGTGGTTTAGGTTTTTGGTGGTTGTTTATTTTTTTGTTTGTTTCTTTGTTTTGGGG
>JAOEHY010016130.1:0-12946 GCA_025447955.1 Psilopsiagon aurifrons | reverse complement strand
CGGGAGGCGGCCGCGGCGCGCGCCTGTCCGTCCGTCCGTCCGTCCGTAATGGCCGCCCAGGGATCGCCTCGGGCGGGAGGCGGTTCGGTGGCCGCCGCCACCGCTCGAGTGTGTCGTGCGGGGGCTCCCCTGGCGTGAATTTGAGAGAGCGGGCGAGTTCTCCCGCAGCGGTGGTGAACCCGCGGCAGGCCAGGCCCGCGGGGAACCTCTCATAAATGCCGCTGGGGCGGGCTCTGTAGTGGGAGTGTTCTGGAGCTTGGCTGAAGTCGGTGCAAAAGAACTGGTTAAAAGCTTTTCTAAAGAAGTGAAAATTGGCGCTGAGCGCTGGGGGTGTGGAAGGAGGCTTCTGTTCGTGCATGCGCCCGGAAGTGAGGAGATGGGGGCCCTGGCTCCTTGCGTTAGGGAAACATTAACATGGGAGTTCTGTTATGAGCTGAGAATAAGGCAGGTTAGGAAGCACTTTGTAGAAAACAGTTCAAATAGGCGCGAACGACAATGCAAATTCCTGTCTTTACGGTTGATGCTTTTACAAACCGACCTTTTTTTGGAAATCCTGCGGCAGTTTGTCTGCTTGAAAATGTAAGTTAAAAAACCCGACTACTTTAGAGCGACTGTAGTGACGTTTACCATTCTGTACTTCACCTAGGCACTTAGCACTACATTGGGTTTTGGTTTCTTTACTCAGGAGTTCAGCTTGAAAGCGTTCGTTCTTGATCTAGAATATAGAAATACTAGCGCAGGGGTGAGCTTTTTCCATCAGAACGATCTAATACAAGCCACGCTTTGTATTTTTTTTGTGGGTTTTTTGATTTATTTTTATTAGGGAACAAACTCGTTTTGTTCTCACTGAATTAATGAAATCTCTGAAAAGAAATGCATTAAATCACTGTATTTTTTGAACTGTTAACTCTTACAGAGTGTGGTGTTTGATTTTGTAATTTTGTGGTTGGTTATGAGTTTTTTCCTTTTATTTTTGTTTTTTTTTGGGTTGTTTTTTTTTTTGTTTTTTTTTCTTTTTATAAAAATTAAGGGGGGGAGTATAGACCTGGATCTCAGTCTCTTACCATTAGTATGTCAAGTTCAGCTTTAACCAAGTTTCCACGGTCAGTTTTGTTGCTCCGAGTTTGCATGGTGGTTTTGGTGCAATTGACGGTAGGCTGCCTCCTCAGAGTACTCTGAACAGGTTGGTTCTAACTGGTACACTGTTGACGATTTCTACCAAATAGGCCTTACATTATTTGTATAGTAACAGTTCACGAAAATAGTAAGAAAATGTAGAGCAGTCAATGGCAGCAGTTTGAACGGACAATTTGGATCCTTTCTAGATGTTTCTAAGCCTAGATCTTGTACAATGTAGCTTACTTACCAGATCAGCTAAAGTATAACTGAGAACATCTCTCTTCAGAGGTATTTTTTTCCACCTGAAATCTAAATACTTCCTCTCAGAGTGAACTTACTTTGAGACTGCGAGCTTCTATTTGCATTTTCATATTATTTTTACTTTATTACATTAATATCTTGTGGAGCAAGTTATTTTCATGTTGTCTTTGGAACGTGGAGATTTTTAATTATTTTTTTTCTCCTGTACCTTTGGCTACAGTCTTTAGTGTCATAGTTGAAGCTGATCTCCTTCATAATTTTGTTCTAAGCTCCGGGAAAGCAAGGTGCAGCTAGTGGCGAGATCTCTGTTCCATTCAGTCTCAGCAGATGTTTTACAAAATCCATTGGGAGTAACGCGAGGATGGCAAAACAAGCCTTTTCTGTGCTTCAGAAATGCCACAGGATGGCAGTAGTTCAGTAAAGTTCTATTATTTTTAATAACATTTTAGTTGATCTTTGTTCTGGTTTAGTGTCCTTAGAATAACTAACAGAACTGTTGTTCTGGAATAAAGGAGAGGTGCTTGTTACTGTAAAAAGTGTTGTTTCACTGCGTAGAATTCACTCTACAAATGCAGGTCTATGATACGCATTAGTAATTGTTTCATTTCCGTAATATGGGATCTTTGGCTGAAAAGTATTAACATTATTAAGGGAAATAAAAAATTGCTGTGCTAACTATACTTATCTCTTAGAGGCTGAACCTAATCAAGTCCACACAGTACTTTATTTCATTTGTGTTTCCGTATTTATAGACCAGATTCTTAGACACCATAATTGTGGGGAAAAAGCAGTGGAGCGAGGGTGGAGTAGAATTTTACACAGTCGCTGCAACTCGTGTGTCCTGGGATCAATGTTCACTTTTGAACCCTTCTCAGGATTTAAAGCTGCAGGCAGTTAAAGCTGAATGTAGTGAGCTCCAGCCTTTTTTCTTTCTTTTTTTTTTCTGGTTTGTCTCTGCTCCACTTCTTCTGACTTAGTGTATTGTTCCCGTTGTCTAAAAAAGAGTATCGAGGCCATAAGCACTGATCAGCCACCTTGGTCATTGCCACAGCAACTACTACATACCTCTTGCTGGCATGCATTGTTCAGAGTTGAACAATGAGAATTGTAGTTATTTTTGGATTGTGATAATAATGTCTTCTCAGTGTGACTTGAAAAAAAAAAGTATCATGTTCGTAGAAAGACTGAGTTTAGTTTTTTTGGTGATTTTATTTCCCATGTATTCCAAGAATTTGTAAACTTGTATGACAGATACTAGAAATGGCTATTTATCACAATGATTGAACTTGTTGGTCCATTTTTTGCTTAGTTTGTGTTTTTTTTTTTTTTTTTTTGTTTTGTTTTGTTTTGTTTTTTTTTACTCTAAGTATTTTGAACTAAAAATGAATCTGTTTATTATAATAGAAAATGAAATGACTGTGTTAATTTGACAAAGTTTGAGTCTGCATTTTTTTGGCCTGCTTTTAATTGGATTTATTATTTCATCATTAGGACTTGGATGAAGATTTGCACCAAAAAATTGCAACGGAAATGAACCTTTCAGAAACTGCTTTCATAAGAAAACTGCACCCTGGAGATGACTTTACCAATAGTGAGTGGTTCTGTTTACCTACCACAGTCTTTCACAAGGGAATAGGAAACACTGTGTGCATTTATAAGAAATAGTGGTAACTTTAAAGACAGCCAAAGCAAAATCTTGGAGTTATGGCGTATCTTCTTAAGAATATCGTAATCCTTTTGCTCATAGATTCTTTAAAGTGTTTGTACTCTACATGAAATTACAATTTACAAACATTTATTATTCATAAATTAAACCATTTGTCTGTCTTTTACTAGATAAGCAAGTTGTATGTAGAAAATCTCCTGAAAGTGCTATGCAAAGATCCTTCAGTTAGTAGTTCTCTCACTATTAACAGTCTCCTGAGAGAATTTCTTCAGAGATGGAACGTGTTTGTTCCACTTGCACAAGGCTGCGAAGTGAGTAGAACCTGGCTTGACTGTTCAGGAAGTCGTCACTGGGGTAACCAGAAGCTATTATTTGAGTTTGTCACTAAGTCTTGTAAGTGATCTGTGGAGCCAGTACTGGAAAAAACAGGTTTCCAACGAAACTGGGAAATCAGTAGTTGCCCAAAGGAAGCACATTAGGCTACTCTTTTGATTGGTTTGAAAGGAGAGACTTCACTGGTGTTCTTTGTGAGGGCATGTATATATATATATGTGTGTGTGTGTGATGGGAGATGAAATGGAAGGACACTAGACAAGATAGAAAATGGGTAAATACTGAATCCATTCTAAATAGCTTAGTGGATTAGTTTTCAGCTGAATCAGTTCGCTGAATCTGCTCACTTTGCAATTGTGTGGTAGCTAGAGCCAAGGGGCTGGAAGCCACTAGCCTGGAGTTTGATTCTAGTTTAAAATATTTGTGTTGGCACGCCCTTGCTTTGATACGACATAGTGGAAGAGAGGTATGAACAGCTTTGGAGTTACTGGTTGTATGAAAGAAGCCTTAGAACAGTATTCAAAGGATGTTCTTTATTGTTTGATTGTTCAGAGAGTGTGATTTTGTACATTCTCTGTTATTAAAGAGGGTTTTCTTAAAGTTGTAACTATCCTCGTTTACTCCTATTGTTAATAAATTGGAATTTATTTTAGAGTTAGACTAATTGCTTGAATCAAGAAGTGATAACACTTGTCATTTTTCATATTAACATTTTTTCATGTTAACACCTTGCTAATGCATTTAATACATTTATTTATTTTATCAAAGTGCTTTTGATGTTAATGGGACTAGAATTTGTGACGTCAGACTTGGGCAACTGCTAAAGAATAGCACAATTTCTTCAAAGAAATACAGCAACTGAGCTGCACCTGAGAATTTGTATTGAGGGGTGGTAGGAGCAAGAGTAGATCAGACACATCAGAACGTCATTTGTGAGACTATCATCTCTGAAACATTATTGATGTCTTAAGGGCTCCTGGACAAAGTATGTTTTTTCCAGGAGTATAAGTTTGTGATCAGTGCATTTAATTTTAAAAAATATCTACATTGTTTTCAGGTGATATTAATTTATGAGAATATAAAATGTCTTCTTAGTCTGTGTATGATTGTGTATCTCAACATTCAGGCAAGTGTTCTAGGTCACACAGCTTGTCTGTCTCTGGTTGGGCATGGCTGACTCCATTTCCTCCTGCTTTCAGCCACGATTTCCACTTGGGAGAGCGTATTAACACTAGGGCAGGCTCCTGGGTTCTGTGTCTGCAGTTCTCTGCCACGCTTGTTAGTCAGTAGATTTTGTTGGGATTCTATTTGTTTTCATTGAAAGGGGATTGATTTTAATGCACTGGTTTTTCCCAGGAGTGATGACAAGACTTGTTTGGGGCTTCTCTTTAGATATCATTTGTTTCTTTTGCACCTTTTAGTTGTATTTGGTAATTACTCACTTGAAATGTATTTTCATGAGCATCCTCTTAAATGCCGTAGTGTAAGTCTACAAAAGCTACAGGGAACCAACTATAGTGCACTTGGGTTCCAATTTTTTTTGAACAACAAATAGAAATATGATTTCTAGTGAAATGAAGAGTTAGTGTACATTAGAGGCTTTTACCAGACTTGACTGGTGGTTTAAGCAAAATAATTCATATCTGATCTAGTTCTGATAAAATTTCACTTATACCAATAAAACTACCTAACCCGTAAAGGATATATGCAGTGCAGAAAGTTGTCTGAGAGAGAAGTTACATTTTGAGTAAGAATTAATTAGTTTTTTTGTTCTAGAGTTATAAGAGAACATAGGACACCACCACTTCAAGAAGCCAGTAAATGATGTAGATTCCTGGTTTTTACCTGGAACAGCCAATAGATGCTGATGTTTTCTATTCTCTCAAACCAGTTTTTATTTTTCTAGGTTGTTCTCCTTTCAGTTAGAACACCCAGTGGCAGTTACCAATTTTATTTTCTCAGAATGTTTTTCCCTTTTTCCAGGTTATTTTTCACCTTTGCAGGTGATAAGTTGCTGTTACAGTTTGTTGTTTGTGTGCTAACCTAAGATATCTTGGCATGTCTCCAGTTTCGTGCTACTCAGCAGCGCTTCAAAGGTGCCAGCTGTACTGCTCAAGAATGCCTCTGATTCACAGGTTTAGTTCTGAGGCAGCTGCTCTGCAGCTCCTTTGCTTTTGTAACCAAGTAGTTTTCCTCTGTTAGTAGCAGTCTCCTGTTGTTGACATGACTGAAAAGCAGTAGATGTTTCAAAAGTCAGTATAAAATTGGTTCCTAAAAGTGTAATTCCTAAATTACTTAAAGTGTCTTTAAGACCAAGAAAGATTATAACGTGCATTCTAATTAACTGAAATGTGATCATTCTACGTAAAGTTTTGAGACTTCTTCAACTTAATAACACTAAATTTTATTTTCAAGGTTCCTGCTTTGGACTCAGATGGTTCACCCCAGCAAATGAAGTTCCTCTTTGTGGTCATGCTACACTTGCAGCAGCTGCTGTGTTATTTTTCATACAAAGTATGATTACAAGCTATTTATTACTATAGCCTTTTAGCAAATTTAATTTAAAAAATTTCTATTTTCTACAACAAAGGCAATTAAATGTTTAGAACATATAGAGAACACACATGGAGATACCTTAGGTATTGTCTTCACAACTGCGCTGTAATTACAAGGTTGTAGTCTGATGCTTCTGGTTCCAGTGCCCTGCTATTATTCTTGTTTAAGAAAAGTACTAAATATGCAGATGTCATCTGGGAGAGGTACAGTAGAGTTTGATGAATATGGAATATTGCTGTTTCTGTTTAAAGGAAATTTCCGTTTGTTCTAGAAACACAGAAAAGAGATTCCCTGCAGTTGCTGCTTTTATTGGCCTCAGCAGTTTATTTATTGAGTTAGTTGGGAATTTTGTCTATAGTCTTTTACTGCAGGTTTATTGTAGTTGCTGTGTTTTAGCTGCGTAACTTAACTTTTTCTGTCTGTCCTGAGCTACTCTAAAAACTATAATATAGATTCTAATTCTTACGTTTGATAATGTTGCAGTGTTTTTTTCTTTCTAGAAAACAAAAATTCAGTTCTCACATTTGTGACACTGAGTGGGGAATTAAGAGCCAGGCAAGTGGAAGATCATATTGTCCTGGACTTGCCACTTTACTTAACCTACCCACAGGTCAGCCAGAGTTTTATTCACTAAATGCTTTCACGGAAATCATGTGTTTATGTTTACATGTGTATATAAGTGTATCTATCTGTAGTTGAATAGATACATATATACGTTCTATTTTTTACAGTGTGGGTTTTTTGGTTTTTTCTTCAGGTATTTCAGGAAGTAGAAGAGTTAATAAAGGTAAAAAGAGAATATGTGTTCTAGAAACAAATCTATTATAGCTATACTTATATGTTAAAATGGTTGAAAAGTGTTAAGATGGCATTGTTTAATGTACTCTTGGAAACACTAAGCTTTGAAGGTCTGAGTTGTGCAGCTCGGGAAATTGAATTCTCAAAAATGCTGCAGTTGACGTTTGTTTTCCACTACCATTGTTTAGAGCGTCAGTATTTCTCTCTGTGGCATTTTCAGCCTATTATATGTGTGTGAGGGCAATCTGTCCTTGCGCTCTTCTGGTTTCCTAAATTTCTTTCTGAGCTAACATGCGCAGACATCTTAGCACCTACCCATATCCATTCATGCACTTTGTGCATTTATTTTTCTTGCTTGCATGTACTTTATGGCCACATGAGAGACCTTTCATAAGCCTGGTTCTGGCAGGGAAAGTTCTATGAAAATGTTGAGAAAATAGTATTTTATATTCAAATTATGAAGTTTTCTTGGTCTCCTTTAATTTTCACACCAGGCAGCTGTTGGTGACATGATTGTTCAAGATCTTCGTTACTCTCCTGACACAAAGAAACTCTTAGTCCGCCTCAGTGATGCTTATGAAAGGTGTCTTATCCTTTTCCTTTTTTTTTTTTTTTTTTTTAAATCAAGTGTACAGAAATTGCGTCTGCTTGCTTAGCCTCCACTCCTTACATGCTAGGCTGGTTTATCTGGTTTTAAACCAGATGGGGATTAAAAACTCTTATTTAAACTTTGGTGTTAAATAGTTATCTTCTAATGTAAGCTTCGTGAACCCACAGAGGTGTAGGAAACAGTTTTAACAATGGTGTGTTTTCCTCACCTATCCGAGTGGAAAAAAAATGATCCAGTAATGTAGCAGAAAATTAGGAGTCTTGTTTCTCAAATGAAGAAGTAACAGTTGCATAGCTTAGAGGTCTGCTTTGCGAGACAGAGCGCCATGGATTCTTACTCATATTTGACTGTAATCCACTTACGTGTACTCAACAGCATCATAAATAGCTTTATAGCTATTTACTCCAATCCAGGTTCCAGTTCAAGTTCCAAAGCATTTGTTAATTTCAGAGATCTGAATTTCATTAAGTATCATTTGAATATATGTTGCCAAAACACAACCTCATTAATCAAGCCAAGTTATTTTCACTTGAAGTTTGGCCTAACTAATGTTTAGAGATTTTACTAGCTGGGGGATATAAATATCTTTTATTGTTACTTTTTTCAGACTTCATTTTGTTGTGAGCAGTCTGCAGCTTCACAGACTTGAGACTGTTGTAGAATGCTTTAGAATTCTGTGAAGATCTGAATGGTATTAGCTTTCTCTGAAAGGAGTTAGAGTGCTTACTATTTTTGTTCCGTAGTGATGAAATACTCCTTTCAATTGTTAAAACATTGAAACTAAGTGTGCTCTTCCGTAGCTAATATTCCAGCATGCTCTGTTTTCAGAAATAAATAGGAAATGTGTGGCTTGAACTTCTTTCTGCACCCACTAAGAGCATATTATATTCAGGGTGGTCTTCTGTCAAATTGCATTGGGAGGGCCATGCTAGGAATCTTGTTCTTCTAACATTTTACTGCTGTTGCTTAGGGATTGTACAGAAGATGATATTGTAGTTCCTTTTCAATGCCTAAATTCATGTAAAGTGAAGAATATGGGCTAATAAAATTCTATGATTATATTCAAGGTCTGTGTTGGAAGAACTGCAAGTGAGCGCGCAGCGCTTTTTGTCAGCTGAAAAGACAGGAAAGGTGAAAGGACTCATACTCACTCTCAAGGGAAATTCCAGTGGGAAACATAAAGGCCATGATTTTTACTCCAGATATTTTGCACCTTGGTATGGAGTTCTGGAAGACCCTGTCACAGGTATGCGTTTGAGTGATAAGCAACTCTTACTCTTGTTTCGGTTCAATGAAAAGGTTCTTACTAAACTTTATTAATCTAGTTTTGTACTTTGGAGTCTCTCTTAAAAATGTCTGTTTTATATGGATAGCAGGAGCTTGCTCATTAAACTGAAAACTTTCAGGATTGATGCCAACTCATGCACAAAAAATCAGCTTGTTATTACCATCAGACCAGATATTCCTGTATCTTTTTTTCAGGTCTTTTCCCTGCAGTATTCCAATTAAAGTGAAAGGCTGGTTTAGTATTGAATGAGTATTGCAGTAGAAGCACATATCCACTTCTGTTGGTGTCTCTATTTATTTTTGTACTTCAGCTGAGCTATCCTCTAGTTTGTTGACACTTATTATTTATATTCATGCCTATGAATAATAATAACTCAGCCAGTTGTGTATTTGGGGACAGGAAAGCTTGTTCTCTGCCTATTCCTTTGATATTCCACTCAATAAGGTGTGATGATAGTTGCTACAGTATGATGTTATTTGTTTAGGTACCAGTTAATCACAGGTTAGTTACTGATCAACTGAGAACTTGGTCAAAAATGTTCACTAAATGTTTTGCTAAATAAAGAGAAAATTTCTTTGTTGGGATAATGCTAATTATTCAACACTCCTAGCAGAAATGAAGATTTACAAAGAAATAAAAGCCATGATTGTCAGTTAGTTCTTATTCTCACTCTTGCATTCTTCCTGAAGCTGGGGACAGAGTCTGGTAGATGTATCTAATCCCAGAGTTCATTCCTAAGGATTTCTGGGAAGACTAGTATTGATATTTTTCCTCCCTGTGGCAGGGGGTTGGAATTAGATGATCTTAAGTTGTTTTCAAACCCTAACTATTCTACGATTCTATGATATGTATGAAAAGCTCAAAGCTTCTGGAATCTCTGAGATTCTTCTCGGCTTGCTGTTGCTTGGCTGCCATCTTAAAGTGTCCTTTTCTTTTATAGAAACTAAACTTTTTCTTGCATCACTGAAGTATACTTTTAACAGTGGTATGGCTTTGTATGATAATTCCTTGTAATGCTTTCTTAATAATGCCACGTCTGGTGTCCTTGAGCCTTGACAGTTACTTCGCAGTAAGGTTTCCAGCAGAGTGTCTTTGCTCCTAGCTGCTAAGGCAGACTGAAGCAGCATTTCTAGCTATGAATCTGAGAAGTCATCTTAAGTTTTGAAGCCATCTGCTGGTCAGGAATTAAAAAATTGGTCTTTTAGTTTTCAGAAGCTGTGATGAGACCGTACATTTTTCCTAGTTACATCCTGATACTTAACATCATTCAAGACGGAAAAAAACTCTGAGGTTTTGTTGTGACAACTGTTAGAAGAGGAAATATATTTGTTTTACACAATGATTTCTATTCACCTGTTCTATTTTAAAAAAATATCCAAAACTCTATTCACATTTTTGATGGAGGGCTTGTTTGTGTTTCATTGAATTTTTCATCATGTTTATATGAATAATATTTCAAATTTAATATTTTGAGATTCTGTTATAAGAAAACTTCACTTTTGGTAAACAAATGAATAGTTTGGATCAAGTATTGTAATTGGTACTATTTGTGTATTTGTATTTAGCTATCAATTGTGACTAAACATGAAGCCCTCACTGTGGAGAGTAAGTCACCCTCTTTCTGGTTACAAATGAAATAATTTATTTCACATCTCACATCCCTTTTATAGTCTACTAAGTTCTAAGCAGTAACTTTCCACTCTCTCACTCCCTTATCCTCCCAATTTAGCAAAACTACTAAGGGCTACATGAATTCACAGTTTGGTCTGTCTTTGAGATGCACATCCTGCTTTATCTTGCAAACTGTCTGCTTTGGTTTGCTATCCGATCTTTACCCTTCATTGTTGTCTTTACAGTTCCCAAGGCTTAGGCTGGACTAGGGCAATAGCACCTGGCTTAAGCAAAACCAGGGCCATAATGCCTGAATCCATTTCATTAACTATTTCTATGCCTTCACCGACACCTCACCTTAGCAAAATCTCCGTTGAAGCCGAAGGATGAGGAAGTAGTACTGCTTTATAGAAGAGTTATGGTTGGAAAGGACCTTAAGATCATCTAGTTCCAACCCCCCCTGCCAGGGGCAGGGACACCTCACACTAAACCATGTCACTCAAGGCTCTGTCCAACCTGGCCATGAACACCGTAAGTAGAGTGATAAAGCTTTAAGTTCTGTTTGCTGTGCAAACTCTCAGATGTTTTGTCCTAAACAGACATGTGGCACTTGATTTGTTAATGGCGTTTAGATTTTGAATGTGCTTGCTCTACAAAGTAGTGATTCTAATTTAATTCTGTATTTTCCAATTTCTTTTAAGGATCTGCCCATGCTGTCTTAAGCAGCTACTGGTCGGAGCAGCTGGGGAAGAAAGAAATGCTTGGTAAGAGAAACTGTTTTCTTGCAAAGCTGCTCATTTATGTGAAAGCTACACACTAGAAAACTTACCTTACTGCTAGAATACAAACTGTAACAATAACTGCCTATCCATTTTCTCAATTTAAGTAGAATATTAGACGTAAGGAAAAATTTCTTTACCGTGAGGGTGGTGAGACACCGGGACACGTTTCCCAGAGAAGTTGTGGATGCTCCTTTCATGGAAGAGTTCATGGCTACATTGGCTGGGGCTTTGAGCAACCTGATCTAGTGGAAGGTGTCCCTGCCATGGCAGGGGGATTGGAACTAAATGATTTTAAGGTCCCTTCCAACCCAAACTATTCTATGATTCTATTATGTAATATTTTGTGTGAAGTAATCTGTAAGAAATCGCTTTTTTTCCTACCCACCAACATGACACGAAGCGTCAGTTTCTGGATTGTAATTCTCTGCGGTTAGTTTTTGATCTCTGATTTTTAATTTGAGTTCTTTGGACCTTTTATCATAATTGAAGCTTGGCGAATTTCATATTATGTTGTTTATATGTGACCTGGGTTCAGCAGTAGCAGTCATTTTTCTCCTTCTTGGTAGCTGCTGCAGTGCTGTATTTTTGACTTTCAGCCTGGGAGCAACGCTGATATCACTGATGTTTTTAGTTGTTGCTCAGTAATGGTTACTCTGACCAAGGACTTTTCAGTCTCATGCTCTGCCAGGGAGGAGGGGCACAGGAAGTCAGGAGGAAGCAGAGACAGGACACCTGATGCAAACTAGCCAAAGATGTATTCCATACCACAGCACGTCATGCCAGTATATAAACTGGGGGCAGTTACCCGGAAGGCCCTGATCGCTGCTCAGGCTGGGCTGGGTATCAATTGGCAGGTGGTGAGCAATTGTATTCTCTCCCCTTGTTATATCCCTTTTCATTATTATTATTGGTGGTAGCAGTAGTAGTTTTGTGTTATACCTTAGTTACTGGACTGTTCTTATCTCAGCCCATGGGAGTTACATTCTTTTGATTCTCCTCTATGCCTCCTCGAGCCAGGGGGGGAAGAAGTGGGGGGAGTGAGCAAGTGGTTGCATGGTTCTGAGTTACTGGCTGGGCTTAAACCATAACAATGTATTTTGATGGAATTTTGCCTCTTAGTCCTTATGGCTTGCATTTTGTGTATCTGGGACAGGTATCAGTATTTTCATTAACCTAAAGGGGGGCCTACAGGAAAGCTGGAGAGGAACTTTCACAAGGGCAAGTTGCAATAAGACAAGAGGGAATGGTTTTAAGCTAGAAGAGGGTAGATTTAGGTTAGATACAAGGAAGAAGTTCTTCACTGTGAGGGTGGTGAGGTACTGGCATAGGTTGCCTAGAGAAGTGGAGGCTGCCTCATTCCTGGAAGTGTTCAGCGCCAGGCTGGATGGTGCTTTGAGCAACCTGGTGTAATGGAAGGTGTCCCTGCACGTGCCAGAGAGGTTGGAACTGGATGATTCTTAAGGTCCCTTCCAACCCAAACCATTTTATGACTTTATGAAGTCTGTGATAGTTTTCATAACTTGGGGGGGTGGGGAAGGAAGTGGAGGAGAGAGGTTTCAACATATTTTCCAAAGAGAAGAAACTGTCTTTTGTAATGCACCTTTATGAGCTGCCTGTTTCTGAGAAGTTTTTGACATTTTCAGATGCTGATACGGATTTTGAAACTCTTCCATGCCATCTTGCAGACACTGCTTCTTTAAGTAATCAGACAAGAATTCTGCCTGTATTTTTAAATTATACTTTCTACCTGGTTTTCATTTTCATGTATTTTGTATGTACTGTGCCATTTGCTATTGCAGAGAAACTATCTCAAGCAGCAGAGCAGTTGGTACTGTAATCAGCTTCTCTGATGTGTTAGTGAAAAAAGCTTCCTATCTTCCCATTTTTTCTATCTTCTCATTTTTCCCATGCGCCCCCCTCCC
>JAOEHY010016128.1:0-10928 GCA_025447955.1 Psilopsiagon aurifrons | reverse complement strand
GGGTTTTTTTTTTCTCAGAAGAAAATGCATTCATGCAAATAAACAAATTCTATCATGCGTTTTGTATCATATGATGAAAAGCAGTAACAAGTCCCTCAGGGATATGTATTGGGACCATTATTGTTTAATAACTTTGTTGGGGAGATGGATAGTGGGATGGAGTGCCCCTTCAGCAAGTTTGCAGGTGACACCAATGTGTGTGGTGTGGTCACACTTGAAGGGAAGGGATGTCATCTAGAGAGACCTTTGGCAGGCTTGAAAGGTGGGCCAATGTCAACCTCATGAAATTCAACATGGAAAAGTGTGTGGTCCTGCACCTAGCACCTAGATTGTGAGAATCTCAAACATGGGTGCAGGCTGGATGATGAGTATATTGAAAGCAGCCCTGTGGAGAAGGACCTGGGGATAGTGATGAATGAAAAACTTAATATGAGCTGTCAATTTGCACACACAGACCAGAAAGGCAGCTGTATCCTGGGCTGCATCAAAAGCATGACCAGCAGGTTGAAGGAAGTAATTCTCTCCCTCTACTCCACTCCTGTAGACCCCACCTGGAGTACCAATGGGTATGCCTCCAGCATGAGAAGACATGTACCTGTTGGAGTGAGTACAGAGGAGGGCCACAGAGAAAATCACAGGGGCTCTCCTATGAAGACAGGCTGGGAGAGTTGGGGTTGTTCAGCCTAGACAAGAGAAGGTTCCAGAGAGACTTTCTAGCAGCCTTCCAATACTTTAAGAGGGCCAACAGAAAAGATCGGGTGTGACTTCTTGTCAAGGAGTGTAATCACAGGACAAGTGGTAATGCTTTTAAACTGAAAGAGGATAGAGTTAGATTGGACATAAGGAAGATACTTTTTATGATGAGTATGGCAGGACACTGGAACATGTGGGTGCCCCATCCCTGGATATGTTTGATGTCAGGTTGGATGGGGCTTTCTGATCTAGTGGAAGGTATCCCAGCCCATGGCGGGGTCGTTGGAATGAGATGATCTTTAAGGTCCCTTCCAACTCAAACCATTACGCGATCTATGATCTGGGCACACCTCCACCATAAAATCGCCCACTGTTTGGAACCAGATGGAGCATGGGAATTCAGGATGTCATCTTACTGCGTCAAACAGGGCTGTTAAGCAGCATGGGCTATGTTAGCAGAGGTGCATTCTCATCTGTCATTATTCAGAAGCTCTGATGCTGCTGTCTCTAATTGGTGAGGTTGAACCATTTTTGATGTAGGTACTACCAAGGATGCCATTACCTGCAAAGTCCACCATTTGTCAGGGCAAAATAGAGGTATAATATTAGATGGTGAGCTTTTGGAGAACCCAGTGAAATGCCTCCATCTCTCTTCACAAAGGTAATGCTGTCGTGGCTGAAACTGGTCATTGTGCTTCAACAGAGGACAATCTGCACTATGTTATACCGGATTCATCTGTTGTTTTCTTGGTTTGTTTTGGGTTTTTTTTTCCTCATCTCTTCATCTGTAAAGACACTAATATACTTCAAAACCATGGTCAGGAATAGGTGAAAATCTATTGCATTTACCATCACTACCATATTATATTTACAGGAAATTAAGAGTACTGAGTAAGAATAAAGAATGGAGTGTAATATGGATGAAGGTATTTATTCTCTACTTAGTGTATTCATTCTAAGCAGCAGCTACTTTCTTTGTCATTTAGGTGGTCATGGAAGAACATATAAGAAAAGGGGAACAGTTGGTTATTTTAGCACAGTCATGAGAAAATAAGGGTTTTTTTATGTTTTGCTTTGGATATTTTAAAAAATAATTCAAAATTTAACCTCATAAAGTTGCATTTCATGGTTTTAATTCAGATGCTCATCTTTCTCTTCAATGAATGTTTTTAAATTCCTTTTTATCTTTGTATAGTCTGAAAATTTAAAAAAAATCTTTCATGAAAGGTTATATTGTGAAGAACTCCATAGCATTTGGGTGCAAAACATTAAGTGAAACTTGACACATACTGGAGTGTTTTCTCAGTGTGTAATTGAATGGAATGTATTATTACAGTTGCCATTCCAAAGCGATCATTCCCTGCACTGTTGCTATCTAAAACTGCCTTTAAACCTAATAGGCAGGATGTCTTTTGAGCTAGTAGTCTTCATCATATATCTTGACTAAACATTTAGATGAAGATTTAAAGCAATTACAGTTCACTTTCTTCTGTAGTTTAAGACCCCTAGTGATTTCTTGGCAATTTTTGTGTGTGATCTCTGAAGCTTTTTTTTTTTCCAGATCCTTCATTAGCTTCAGAAATAATAATGTGTGGTTTGGATTAAATTATATGGCACATAATTTATTGCGGATACATAGTGAATGCTGTACATAAATGGGTAGCTTTTATAACCTTGACATAAAAGTACATTTCATGCTGGGTTTTTCACTGGTTTTCTCTAACGGTTTCTATCATTTGCATGCAGTTTGGGTATTTCAATATAAACATTCAAAATGCATCCTGATAACCTTTGTGTAGATGATTCCTATCTGATAGGGTCTAAATTTTATTAGCGCAATCTTTCTGCTGACTTTAAGATTGAGTCTGAATTTCATATCATATTTATTTTGTATTCCTGTTGATTCTACAAATACCATTAGAATCCCTATAGTCATGTAAGATGTGAGGTTTAGTTTTGTTAAAAATATGACAAAGTTTACTTTTGTCACAGTGTTGGGAAAGAACACTAAGGACCAAACGCATTTTCATATTAGTAGATATGTACATTTGTGTATAAAAGCGCACAGTGAGAAGAAGCTCGTTATGCTTTTAAACTTTGCATAAAATTAAGACTATAAACAGATGTATGATACAAAAACTCTTCAGCTTTGACATTCTGTACTAGTAACTGTTTAAAAGAACTTCAATCACATTGTGTTGCTGCTCACGCATTATTCAGGAGACATATTTTAAAAATACTTTTGTGTCTTCTGGCGACAAAAATAGTTTGTCTGATTCTTGCAAAAAGGAATTATCTGCTGGATTGTATTAACTTATCTGCAGACATGTCAGAAGCTGAATATTTATAACGGATTTCAACATAGTTCCCTGAGGAGAAACCGCCTTGCAAAGCATCAGGCATTTAAGGCAGATTTTCTATTCCTTAAAAAGTCTGTTCTGATACATAAAATATCCTAGCTGTGAAGAATATACCACAGATTTGTCAACAAGTGAGCGTGTTCCCTCACCTTCAGTTTTAGGATTCTCACTAAGTAATTCTGAGGTTTGAGTACTAACTCACCAAGCAGCTAACTAAGGTGATCAGCGGATCAGCTGAAATATCTTGGCTTTAACCTTGTGTATGCATCTTCTGATGAAAGCTCTGTCCACAGAACCATGTTTTCTTCAGATTTCTTTATTTGCCAGTGTACTTAGGGGCAGTTTGAGTTACAACACTGTTGTTTTGATTTGTCTTGGATATTTTCCAGTAAGTTGTGGAAGTCCTTGTCCAACTGTTTGAATGAATACCTGGAAATGCATAAGACAGTGATCAGATGTATAATTTTTGCCTGTTTATGAATACAATACAAGTGAGATGCACGCTGAAAGAATTCTCTAAATTTGAAACACTTATGAAAACAAGCCAGCAGTTTTCTGTGGGAATTAAGTGGAAAGGAACAATAATAGATTAAAGGCAGGAGGTTCTTGCTACGGTAGAGGCCCTGATTTGGGAAGAGCTTTAAAATGACCAAGAAGTACACAATCAATAGGGCAGAAGTCACTCAGACCTGTAAGACCAATGATTTGCTTGCTCCTCATCTGTACTGTAATCTATACCTTCTGTAAAAGGGCATTTGTTCCTCTGGGAAAAAGCTGAGTGACTTTGAAGCTGCATGCATCACCCTTGTTTTCTGGAGGCTACAGAAACAATGTAATTTACAGGCCAAAGGGGCTTAAGAAGACCTTTGGCCTTAAAACCCTTCAATCACAATGTTGCAGTGTTTTGTGGCCAGGACATAATTTCATATATTACTCCTGTTTTCCTGGCCTGGGGAAGGAGGATGGTAAAGAAGGTTCTATATCATCTTATGTACCTTGCTTGTTAATGAGAATTAACAATGGCTTCAGCTCTTTCTGAACCAGCCTGTTAGAACCTGCTAGCTCAAAAGCGCTCTGGCCGCGTGGTTCAAAGTAATCATTCTAATACCTAGGAGCTTCTGGTAGAAGAAATATGCCATTTTGCTAATTAGCAAATGCCATTTTGCTAATTAGCAAAATACTTGGAAATTGAATTTGTAGGTGTCTTTTACAACGAAAAAGAAATACAGTTTACAGTCTCATTGCATTTTTTGATGCGTTAGGGTTTGGGGTTTTTTAAATTTGAAATTATTTTTGTTCAGGTGATTCTCAAGACCGCATGCATAGAATGAACTAAATTCACAGTGAGACTAAGAGCAACAATACATCTCCCACATGGGTCTCTAAATTATTGAACACAAAGAAGAATGCTTTGCAACTTTGATTAGGGAATTGTTAATCAGCCCCCTAATAGAATGTAGGTCAAAAAACAATTAAAGGCATCTGACTTGAATTTATGATTAGGCAACCAGTAAAAACACTACTTATTAAAGGAAGCAAAAAGATGAAGTAGATCCATAAATATGAATTCTTTTTTCTGTGTTCTATGTATGACAGTTTGAGAAGCAATAAAGCAGTTAAGTTAGCAATCAATTACTAACTTCAGGAACAGAAAAATAGTTTGGCTGATGAAAAGCTTATTCAGCCCTTGACAAATACTTGGCTGTCACAGTAGTTTATTTGAAATACCACTGCAGCAACTCCAGCTCAGGCTTTTATTTTTGTATCTTCCAAACAAATAAACTATGTATAGTGTTTTTAGTCAGGCTTTGAAGTTCAATCTGTTCTGGCACGACAATGGTACTTCACAAAGAGTAAAAATACAATTCCTGCTGTTACTTGTCCCACAGAACCATTTTTTTATCAGAAAGGCTTGCAAAACAAATGAGCAGCTGGATCTCTGCTAAGGGTAAAGTTCTGTAAAACTGTACCATATAAACGTGCTATAAAAGTAGCAGGAAAAAAACTTAACAATTCCAACGCTTAAAAAGCACAAAAAATCCAGAGAAGTTATATATCTCATCTGATTTTTGATCACAAAGAAAACTGACTAGCATGCATCTTCATTCCATCTTCACTTTTATCTCTAATAAGGAAAAACATAATTTCACTCTATTAAGAGTTTGTTTCAAAAAGGCTTTGCCAGTCAAGTGTGCCTATATGTGCATAAAACATTTACAATTCTATCTTTGAAATTTAGTAAACACAATGCATTTCACTTGCAAATGCACTTTTTTTTCTTTTCTGTCAAAGTTTTTAAAAAAAACACATCAAGGAGAAAAGTAATGCTTGATATAAGAAAGGAGGATATAAAGATGAAACATTCTCTTAGACTACAAACTGAAATTGCCTTTCAGAAAAATGTGGATGAAGAAATTCCAGATGGAAAGGGGACACTGAAGAGATTGTTATGCATGAAGTATACGCAGTTTAATAAGATTACCAATACTGATATGCTCAAGCTGTGAAGAGAAAATTTCAGAGGAAACTAAAGGAATCAAGTGGATGCTGGAAGAATTACAGGGTGCAACATGTGTCTCATTTCTTTCAAGTGTAGCATGCTTATGCTTTCACAAATTTCAATAAGGAAAAGTGGCAATATCGTCTTCGGATAGATTCTTTGTGAGAACAAATACACAAAATTTCAAGAGAGGTTCTGTGTTTTACAGAAATTAATATGTTAACAGGAAAAGAGATATTCTGCAGGAGGGGGGAAGAAGTGCATGTCTGCTGAGCTGAAAAACTTATCTTGATGATAAGCTATACTGTATCTGTTATTGATTTTTAGTGAATACCTATACATTTGTTCTCAAGCAGAAACCTGAGATATTAGGAATATACATGTTCCTATCTGCAATAGTTTGGGGACCACATCAAACCTTCAGAAAGAGGTAGCTTCAACTGAATTATTTAGAAAGAATTGATAGCTGAATTTTGGTCATGTCCCTCCAAACACCTTCACAAGATCTGAAATCAGTGTAGCAGCAGTGTTTTAATCTCTATTATAAACAGGACAGACACATGCATGATGATATAAATGGTGATGCTTTGTCAAGAATAAAGTAGTCTGGTAGCTAAAGGAGAGGATCGACAGCATTTGAGCATATTGCTAATAGATAAGGCCCATGAGTTTTCTCCTGGCATTGAAGTCAGAGGCAAAAAAGACTTGCTGTGTTCTATCTTCTTAGCATCTAGCTCTTGACTACCTCTGACCCTGAAAAATTACAATTATCTTACTTGTGCATTGTCCTTTCTAAGGTATTATGAGACTGCCTTGTAGCTCACAGCAGTGAGATTTTTCATAGCATGAAATGGAGGTTTGGTATGTGCAAGATGTCTTAGGTATGAGATATGCTAGAACAGCTGATGGTGGAAGGCTTGCTATAATAGTGGAGGAGGCCTGGCAAAGTTAACAGGATGCCAGTTTTGACCAAATCCTCCCATAGATAGCAGCTTCTCCTAAGTACTTTTCCTAGAACTGTGCCTCATCATTGTCCAAAAGTAGGTTGACCAGAAGGGCCAGGAACTTTGACAGAGTCAGAATTGGCAAGCCTTACCTAAGGTTCCTCCTCCCTCTTTTATGCATGAGTATAGGTGTGGCTAAGGAGGCTAGGGCTAATCTCAAGCAGCTAGTTACCCTAATCCTTTGATTAAAGAAGGAAGAGTCCATACCTCTTAAAATAGGCTTCTATCCTGAATCTCCAGAAGTGTCTATCTGTAATTGACTGCATTACAGGAAGGAAAGCAAAAAAGAACAGCTTTTGCATATTTTTTTTGCCTCTGTGAAGTGGTCTCAAGACACATGTAAATAATGAAACTAAACCCCAACATTATGATATTAAGAAAAAACTTAACTTTGCAGTGACAATCAGGTGAGATATATAAGTCTTATCGCATGTTTTGTCAGGAGGGAAGCAACACTGTATTTACAGCTTCAGCTAATTCAGCTATCAAAACTAGCATTCAAAAAATTCAAGGATACAGTTACTTTTTTATTCTATGTTTCATGGGTTTTTATACCATGTTTCATGTCTACGTCACAACTACAGCTATGAGGTCTAGGACGATTCTGAATAGGAGATAACCAGAGTTACTAAGTATGTGTTGATTTTGGGGGTGACGATTCCAGCATTTTATGTAAATCCAAGTAAGAAAGATGTGTAGAGTTGGAATATGCTCCCCACAATTTAAAGATGATAGATGTCTGTATGTACTTGAGAAGCTCCTGGTATTTGGTTTCTTTTTTAAGCATTAAATAATGTTATATAAGCTTGAAAATGGGCAATTTTCATTTTAATGTCCCCCTGTGGTGACTATGAACTTTCCTTTTATGTCCTTCGAGAGACACAGCTGGAGGCCATCTGGGCACCCAAGGGCATCTAAAATGGCACTCAAAGCCTATTCTTAGGCCACTGAACCCACTCTTGGATTCATTTTATTTTCAGTTAGAATTCTACAGAAGGTGCCAAACAGACTGCAGTTAGCACCAGCTCAGAAAATAAGCTATACATCTCTATTGATCCTTTTTCATGTACATGCATTTTCCAAGGGAAATATTTCTGTTGAAACCTCTTAGCCAGCTTTCTCAATAACTGGAGTTTTCTTGGTCATTAGCTATGGCTCTTTAACTGCAGCAATCCACAAAGTAACTTTCCACTTTTACTTACCAGTTTTGAAAGTCAGCTTGAAGTTCTTCTACAGCAGCCCTGGAAAATATGTGTAACTATTTCTGAAATAATTATACTCCCTTTTGTAGGTATTATACTCCCTCTATAGCCAACATGGTCTGAATAGGTAAATAGGAAGTGTGACCTCTAACTGTGACAGCATGTAATGGCTAAAGGGAAGGACAGATTCTCAGTAAAGATATATGAATGTCTGTTGATTCAGCAAATTACTGGTCAGAAGAGAATATCAAAATAAGACACAAGCTAGTTAACTTCACATGTCTTCAGTGAAGTAAACAATGAGAAAATCTCTGATTTCTTATCAGACACTTATTCTTAGAGAAAAAGAAACTTAGAATTAAAAATTGACCTTCACAAATCAATTGGTATAATTTGTTTTATATTAAAAATATAGGCTAGAATACATACAAGATTTCTGTTGCAATAAATTAGAAGCAGAAAAATCTAATTTAGGATTTGATTGTCTGTATCTATTTATGCATTAATTTTCATAGATAGATGTTACTATATAGACAAAGCCACTCATTTAAAGCAATTTAATTTAAAGATCATATTCATATATCTTCTGAAGTGTGTCTATAGCAAGACTGAAAGCTCGATCAGCTCTATCAAATGGTGCACACTGAACCTACCTTACTCTTCTACATTACTCATCTAGAAACAGAGAAGATGAGCCCTTTCACTTCTGAAGCCAATATGTATAATTGTATCTAGATTTGTTAGCATAGAAAGGATGGAACTGAGCCAGAAAATTTCTCTGGTGCCCATGGGTGAGCCCAGAGAAACACTATTACTCCTGTCTCTGGTACATGCTTAGAAAATTCATATTTTTGAAAGTAGCATATGCACATGTACAAACCCCAAAGGTCAAGTATGCATCTGGCAAATTGCAATGATGTAATTTTAGCAGCTTGGATCCATCTAAACAATATGTATCTTGTGGATGCATTGTAAAAAAAAAGAATCCTTTCTACTCAGTGTTATGCAAACTCACAAGTCACAGTGTGATGCTATTCTATGGATCCCTATGCTTCGCATTTTCTGAGTTAGAAAAGTAGGTGGGCATTTGTAACACTTAAAATAATTGCAGAGATATTACGGAATCAAATTTTGTTTTAATAGGAATGAAAGAAACACAGGTGAGAGCAAATCACAGTGACCTATCTTCTTTAATGCAGTTGTTCATACCTATCCAAATGCTGCTTTTTGTTGTACTATATTGAAAACCAACATGCTGTTAAAATAATGATTCTCATTCTGGTGGATGCATAATATGCTTTGTGTGATTTAATATTGCACACACTGGAGCAAACTATAGTGCTACAAATAAACTATGAACAGTTGCAGTTCCTGTCTGAAGTTGGTAGGATGAGGACAAAAATCCCAGCTGCAGGCCACCTATGTGGAACCAGGATCTTAAGCATTTAAACAGCAGCAAGAATTACTTCCTGTTTGCAGCACTGCAGAATTAATACTGATATGCAGTTGGCTATTACACTCATGCCTTCATCCATATTGAGTCACACTCCTTATGTGTTCGTTGTTTCTGCATCCTTCAGGTACGCATCCTTCAGCATTGTAATGCCACCTGCTTCTATGCATACACATATTTGTACTCTTTTCTTCCTTGCAATTTTAAATACGTACACATAGACTAATGCACACCAACAAATACAATAGCTCCTATGAGCTATTGCACACACACAAGGTGTGAATGAAAAAAACTACAAAGAAGCAACATATCTTCTAAAAAGACTGTAGTATGTAAGACCAGAAAAACAAAGTGAAAATTGCTTTGTAGTTGTAATTTTGCACACCATCCTATGGATTGCTTAACTGCTTTTAATATATATTAAAAATCTGTGAATTATTATACAAATAAAATACAATTAAATAGTAATGCTTAGGATAATTAGCTTAAACTCTTATTTTTTAAAGCTATGAGGATGTGGTAACGTTTTTCTTGTATTCTGATTTTGGCTTTTTTACAAGAAAGCTGCCACCACTTGCATATGATAACCAAAGGATTTTATTTCTCTATCATGTACCTCAAACAGACCAAAAAGCAGAATATCCTTCTTACTTTTCCTGAAGGATGCAGGCATTTGATCTCTTTCCAGTTATAGTTGCCAGTGGCAGATAATGTCTATCTGGTTTAGCTGCAGTTGCTTAAATTCATGTTATTAGAGTCAGTGGGCTAGGTCTCTAGCTGAAAATTCAGAAGTGTGACTCTGCCATAAGTCCTGTGTTATATCTGCCAGCTTTTGGGCAGATGTTTTGGGTACTGTGGGGTTAGTTGCCTACATTTAAATGTGTAAATCCCACCTCTGCCATTAAAATTGTTGCTCTGTTTATCCAGCAACCGAAAAGTCTGTGTCCAAAGAATTTTGCTACAGCTACAGTGTCCCCAGTTTGTTAATTTAAGAATAAACGTAGTTTTTCTTCAAAAGGAATCAAGCTTATGACCCTAAGCTTGTAGGCATATCTCTGAGTGTTCATCAAGGAAATATCTTACAGCCTTGACAGGTTTTGTCTTGCACCTTCATCTTTCTCTGCTTCTGAAAGAATCTCTTATAAAGCTTTGTTGCTCTCATGGAAACAAAAGGAAGAATATTTTTTATCTCAAACATCTTTATGCATATTAAAATGACAGTAACTCATCTTTTCTTTAATAAAATGTTACATCAAGGCTGTTCGATGTCCATTGTTCATGTAGCTGCATCCAATCTGCAGTGTTTCCAAGGCTGATAGCAAGATGAGAATCCCACACTGGCGTGGTTCAGAAGTAGAGGAGGGGCAGCATATTGCTGAGAAAAAGGAAATATTGTTGAGTGCAGGAAAGATCACAAAGTCTGCTTAGGCACAGCCCTTGCAGTGGCAACACTCCCAGACATATGAGCAGATTTGCAAAAAACGTGTGAAGTGGGTTTTGAAATTCTTCTGTGTTCATCCAGTTTACTTATCCTGTTACAACAGGATAACAAAAGATCAGATCTCTGACATCAGTGAGGCTCAAAGATGGAGCCTTCAGCCTGAAGCAGGACGTGCTCCTGAACTGAGTGGTTGCAAATCTTTTTTCTGTGGGCAGCACCTGCTCATTTCCTTGTGATTTCCACCCACTGGCCCCCCCCCCCCCCCCCCCAAAAAA
>JAOEHY010016127.1:0-25197 GCA_025447955.1 Psilopsiagon aurifrons | reverse complement strand
GACCCAGGTGTAGGACCTTGCACTTGGCATGGTTAAACTTCATCAGGTTGGCATCAGCCCACCTCACAAGCGTGTCACAGTCCCTCTGATGGCATTCCTTCCCTCCAGGATATCAACCGAACCACACAGCTTGGTGTTGTCGGCAAACTTGCTGAGGGTGCACTCAATCCCAGTGTTGAACAAGACTGGTCCCAACACCAATCCCTGAGGGACACCACTCGTTACTGGTCTCCAGCTGGACATTGAGCCACTGAGCACAACACTTTGCATGTGGCCATCCAGCCAGTTCTTTATCCACCAAGTGGTCCATCTATCAGACTGATGTCTCTCCCAACTTAGAGACAAAGATGTCATGTGGGACAGTGTCGAGTGCTTTGCAACTCCAGGTAGATGACATCAACTGCTCTACCCCTGTCCATCAGTTCCCTGGCCCTGTCATAGGCCACCAGATTGGTCTGGCAGGATTTCCCCTTAGTGAAGCCATGCTGGCTGTCACCAACCACCTTGTTGTTTCTCATGTGCCTCAGCATGCCTTCCAGGAGAATCTGCTCCAAGATTTTGCCAGGCACAGAGGTGAGGCTGACTGCTTTGTAATCCCCTGGCTCATCCATTTTCCCCTTCTTGAAAATGGGGGTTATATTATACTTTTTCCAGTCATCGGGAACTTCACCTGACATACACACTACTACAAGCAGTGCTGGAATTTTAACTCCAGCTTTTAATTTGTGCTGCTGTTTCCTGGTTGCAGGACCCTACACCGTGTTGGACAGAGGGCTGGTTTGTTGGACAGGTAGAACAAGGCTGGAATCCTGTCCGCTGAACAGGCATGGCACTGTGCACAAACAGAAGGAGGATGCTCAGGATTTAATTATGCTCCTAGCTCTTCTAGGAAAACCAAACAGCATTGTAAATAAAATACCAGGAAACCAGAACTTCTGGATTACAAAGCAAAGCTTTTGGAGACTTTTCTGGTTTTTTTTTGTGAAAGAATAGCTGAGACATTTCTCCACTTCAGATAACCAGGAAGGTTATAAAACTGCCTTTTTAAGGGAGCAGGTAAATCCCTCTAGTCCCATCACTGAGACTCTGGAAACTGCTTCTGTTTAGGAGGGATGGTAACACTCCCAACACCCAGTTGAACATACAGCTTTGTTAGGGAGTAGGTGTTGATTTCAAGTTGGTTTGCTAATTAAGCCTCAAGAGAGCTACTGCAGAGATAGCAGGTGGCATGGAGAGAGAAGCTTGGGGTGTAAACTGAAGTTGTTTATGACATTAGAAAATGGTACACTGTTTCACAGTGACAGAAGCACTTTTATATCAAACCTATTTTGGGAAGGGGCAGGAGGGAAGAGTCAACCACTATAGCGCAGACAGTGCTGTGGAGTAGAAGAGCAGCTGTCAGTGGACAAGTGAGATAAAACTCATTGTGTTAGAATACAGCAGGAAAAGGGCTGTTTCCTGGGGGAAAGATATCATCTAGTTTACAGCATCTTGTTCTTAATGGGAGGTGGTTTTAATACAAACAGTTCTTGCTTTAATTTTAGGAAAATTATATAAGACTCTCCCTGTTACCTTCCTCTTGTCTTTAAGAGGTTTCCTTTTGTAGGTACAAGTTCATTAAGACAAAAAGCTGCAACTACTGGCACTTCATTTTTTCCCTTATGAGGAGCTTTCAGGATTCTGGATCAATGTCTTGCTCTGCTAGTACAAGCTGCATAGGCTACAGCCTGGCTCCTGTGCTGTGCTAAGTACAGAAGTACAGTACATGTGCCTTAATGTTGGTAATTTTATGTGATTCCAGGCTGAAGCTGCAGGCTGGGATGAAGAGGAGGAGTTGAATTGGGAAGATGATACTAACTGGTAATGGGACTGAAAGAAAGGCGATTTATGGTATGCTGGATTCTGTAAGAGAAGTCGCAGCTTCCCCACTACAATGGATAAGTACCTCAGCACTGCTTTTGCCAGAAGGCAGGCACTTGCTGCAGCAGCCAGCAAGATCCCATGGGGCCTGATCTCTTGCCGTGGATACTCATTTCCAGTCTGTGCCAAAAACTGCAGGGATGAGGCCTGCACTCAAGCAACGTGCCCAGCTGTGCTGCATGCCACTGCTACCAGAGGAATGGCGTGATGGGTGTGTTGGTGCTGACGTGCTCTTGGAGGCCAAG
Organism: Psilopsiagon aurifrons; assembly: GCA_025447955.1. Lineage (NCBI taxonomy): Eukaryota > Metazoa > Chordata > Aves > Psittaciformes > Psittacidae > Psilopsiagon > Psilopsiagon aurifrons. Next base: position 23,032 of record JAOEHY010016127.1, on the reverse strand, counting down.
AGTGTTCCAGAACTCATCCCTGCTCTGAAAAACTAATGACAATAAATGAAAGTCACACTGAGTTCCTTGGTTAATGTGCCTTTTTTTTTTTTTCCCCAGAAAAGTAAAGCACTTAGAAATGGCTCCTTTCAACTTTCTAGCTAAGACGCTGTTAAGATGAATTTACAGTTTACTCCTTTATTTCTGTTTGTATAGTTCTGTCAGTGGATGGCACAGGATGTGCTAGGAAGCATGCATGCAGTGAAGGACCACTGAACACAAACTACTTTATTACCACATTCTTTCTTCTCTTAGCTGTGACCAATACAGATTGTTTTTAAAAGATGACCCTAGCATGGAGTGGAACCAGCAGCAGAGGTGTATCTTCAGAGAACAACAGAGCGCCTTAAATTGTTATACTTGAATGTACTTAAAAATTAAGATAAAAACACCTACTGCCTAGACACCTGTACATGACAACAAAGGTAACTCGCAACAGATTCAAACATCTTAGTATTCAAAATACAATCTCATGAAATGGTTAGCACCATACAGTAGCTTAGAAGAGCAAGCTATACATTGGCAATATACAAAATCACAACTCGGAGGCATGGTAGTGACCATTTAAAATGTATCAGTCCTTCCCAGCCAGTTGTGAAAGACAGGCAAACATCTCAGACCCCAGTTTGTTTTGGCACATTAACTGCGACACAGCAGAGCATGGCCCTGTGTCAGGTTCTTTTTCCCCAGAAATCGTGGTACGAAGGCATCTCTTCCTTATGAAGGGGAGTGGGATCATTTTATTATCTCTAACCCCTGCTGAGCACACCTTACCGTACACTGTCTCTGAGGATGGCTATAGCTGCATGTAGAGCCTTCAGTTTCACTGCAAGCCAAGCAGGGGGTGATCCCTTCTGGAGCAGCAGCTTCACAGCCTCCACTGCCCCCTCCATAGTGCCTATTGCTGACTTATACTGCTCCTCAGAGGGTGGGTGACAAGCTCTTTTTGCCAGAGGCTGCAAATTTAAGTAAACATGAGACATTATTTCGAATCCTCTACACAAGTGATCAGTCTTCATCTAAATGCAAGAAAACCCTTACATGAGGAAGAGCTACAAGAGACTACCTTGCCTTGCGAGAGCTCTTGCTGGCAGGCAGTGCAGAGCATTCAAGCATAACATTAAGGGCCAGGGGTGTACGTGACCTTTTGTCTTAGAACATGGAGGGCAGCAAGACCATCTTGAACCTCTTTAGGTACACTTCCTAGAACTAACAAATCAACAATAGAGCCCAGACAGTTTAAAAGTGCACACACCTCTCCTGTTGATTCCATTTCTCCATCCATTTTCATCAGCTGTGCACTGAAGGTAATCCTTTCTTGCTTCATGCGTTCTGTTCGTGCTTCTGTTGTCTCTTCTACCTGCCTCGTCTAGGGAGAAGATCACAGGAGAGGTAACTAAACCAAGGCAACATTACCAGCCTTCATAGACTCAATTTATGTGCCAGAAGAAAAGGGTGGGAGAGATCTTAACAAGCAGTTTGAAGTGAATCTAATTTCTCACACACCCTTGTGAGCAGATTGAAGTTACCTACAACTCTGGTGTAGCATCAGTTCTGGCAGCTTATCAGTTCTTTTGCTAATTACCTATTTGTCAAATACTGCTCATCCAAATAGCCCTGTCTTAGGTTACAGTGTGCTAACCACCCTGTCCTTCCCATTATCTGTGTTCTGCATTAATAGCCATCTGCTCTTAAGGGAATTTTTTCTAACACGCAAAAAAGACAGATATGTTTCATACATGTTCATTTAGCTTTCAGAAACTGATCCAAGAGAAACAGGGAAGGAAATCACTCAAACCAAATGATTAAATCCTTGTCTTGTTATTAGATAACTAACTTCTCTGCTTACAACAACTGTTCCATTTGATTTTTTGTTTGTTTTGTTCAAGGAGGCAAAATTGAAGCACTTACAGTTGGGACATAGTAGAAGAGCAGCATGCAGAGGAATGGCAGTTGTTAATTCCACTAATTAAAGTGAGTAGGAAAGTTCAATCAGATCAACAATTTATTTTAAAGTTACTTATTTAATAACCATGCAGGTAATGCAGGTGCAGACATAGACATAGGCTGTGTACTGTGTATAACAGTTGCGCACAACATCAACCAAAGCAGTAAAGTGGTTCAGCAACATACGTACCTTCGCCAGAAAACTAACAACTTTGTTCTTAGTTTCTTCAGAATTAAGGCACTGAGGAACAACATCTTCATGGCTTGTTTCCTGTCAAAAATGTTGAGTAATCATTGTCTAGCACATTCATATTAACAGAGGAATAGATACAGTAAAAAATGTTTCCCCAGCTATCCTTTTTCTGTTGCAACCAATCTAAGGAACCAGTGCTTAATCTTCCTTCAGTTCCAGGCTGTGAAATCACTTGCAGCTGCACCAGATCTCATTACTTTTGATGTGCCATAGTATCTATAATACTGAGATCCAAACTAGTCATGGAAGAGCAGCAAATATTTAAAACAGAAGAATTTCTGTACAATAAAAATTAACAGAGCCAAATACTCACATCCAGAGTTCTGCTGTACTTACCTCTGCAAAATGTGTGAATGCCTCCAATGCATGCTGATGTATCAGCCAGGTCTGGTCAGCCAGCAGAGAAGCAAACACACGCAACAACTGGGGTACAACTTGCCTCTGAAAGATGAACAAGTATCTATTAGTTCTGAAGAGTTAATTGTGCATTATCTTACCATCATGATTTGTTATTAAAGAACTGCTCTAAGGTCAAGGGACAGGTCTGTGAAATGCAAGAGTGACTGCCTTGTCTGGCAAAAACCCCAACACTCTAAGGGAGGAGACATGTTCTGTTCTTTCTTCTTGGAGGGTCACCTGTCAGTCCTTTCTAACTGGTGAGAAGCAACAAGCAAATGAATAAATCAAGCACCTTGCATGCACTCAGTGTGTCTCAATGAAAAACAGAACTACCATAGACCATTAATAAGTCTCCAAAATTATTATATCCTTGCACTCCTGTATGTGAGGAACTTGATCCTCTACATTTAAATAAATAGCATATCTTTTCATCCAAAGCCTGAAAATTATTTCACTAAGGGCACAATTATATTCACCTGTGCTTCTTGTGGTATAAACACCTTTCCCATTGAAGAGAGAAAATCCACCATCGCTAGACGAACATGGTCTGGGGGATCCAACTGGAAAAGGGAAGACTGCAGGGCAAATACCTGCAGAAAAGGAATCCAATGAAGCTTCATCACGCAGATTGCAGGTGAAAACTGTTCTGTCTCATCTTTAAATCCTAGGACACTGATTTTAGAAAACTGGACTGAAAACAAAAGGAATGCTACACCTTCAATAAAACTGGCTAGGATAAAGCTGCTGCAGTATGTATTTTACAAAGAAATCAGCATGCTCTATAGCATATCCATAGATCTCAACTGTCTTACAGAGTAATGCGATTCTCAAAAACAATGTTCACCAGAATGCCATATACTTGGTTTAAAGATCAGGAAAGTAATCAAGGAAGAAATAAAATTAGGAATCTCCACGTGTTAAGAGAAGGTCAGGCCATGAAATGACTCATTTGGGAATTCACTAAATCACAAAGACCTTAGTTTTCATGAAGTAATTTATTCATAGAAAGGATTTGTTTTGGTGTTTTACCTGAGTAATCAGTTGAGCATCTAATCCTTGGATGAAAAATTCCAAAAGGTGAAGTAATAAACACAGTGTCTGCTGGAGACAGGGCTCATCTGAGACCTTCAACACATCACAACATATTAATAACATTGCATTTTTCTGGAATAACTACTTAAGAAAGAATTTAAAATTATGGTAGCATTCCAAACTTCTTAGCTAACTTTACACAGAGAAAAGAACACATCATAAGCAGCAGAAGAAAATATTAAAATAGTCATATCTATACTTGTAGCCAGTCACACTTTAAAAGACCCTTTTCTTAGATTTTTTTTTATTAATCTTTATTGCCTATTCCTCATCCCCATCCTCCACTCACTAACAAAACCACCTAATGCTTATATGAACTATTTCTTTTCACTTCCTAGTTGCCAAAAGTCTTCAAAGAATGTCTGAGGTTGGAAGAGACCCCTGAAAGGGCACATTGTTGGCTCTTCTTCACCCTCACTCTCAAACTTTCATTTTTAATCCTTTTTTTCTTTACTGCAGCTGCAGACATGCATACACTTGCAAAGGAATCGCCTTATCCCTTGTTCTCAGATCTGGGAGGAAGGTTGCTAGCTATATAGGTTTTCATGTGTGTTAAGCTATGTACTAATTAAATCACCACAAATCTTGTTCACATTCTCAAGAACATTAAAACCAGGCCAATTCTGTAACTGGTATGAATCAGAATGATCTATTTCAGACTTCTTGTTAAGCAAGTCTGAATCTGACACTAAATAACAGATGGAGCAACAAGGAACCATGTACGTAATGCTCAGGAAAATTCAAACTCCTCTTTCCAGAGCACATGCCTGTCTAATACGTAAAGCAGCTGAGAGCAGATGGGCAGCACAGTTACACAGCTTTACAGAAATGGTCCAATCCAAGTAAAACAACAGCTTAGTAACAAACACATAATGAAACATCAAAAACATCATGCTTTCATGATTGGAGCAGCAAATTCTCTTACCTGCTTAGCCTGGAGAAAAGTCCAGAACTGACCAAGCACCCCCAAGACAGATGCCTGAAGCTCTGCCTCCAGAGTATCATCAGCAAAACTGCAGGCAGCCAGCAGCACAGAAAGGGCAGTATTCTAGTAGGAAAAAATGTACAAGACTGACCAAAAAAACCTGCATGTAAAGCAAAGCAAAACCCCTGGCTCCTATTAAATATCTGAAATGATACAAGATGGCAAGAAGCCCAATGTGCTGTGTCAGCTGTACAGTACAGCTAATCCGCTGGGCCAACAGCCAACAAAGCTTCCAAAGCAAGGAAACCACCCGTTACTTCTGTGAGTTTCACACGATGCTGCAGTCATTAGCTGCATTGGCAGGCGAAAGCTGGCAGCAGATAATTCATGTGGAAGTCCCTGTTTTCTCACACTCCTTTGCCAAGGAAACCAGTGAGCATCTTTCAGATTTGATGCTGCATAAAACCAGCCGGATTTTATAACTTAAAAGTAATTGTACGGTGTAGTATAAATCAGAAATTCCAAGGAAAATACATCTGCTTTCCTAGACAGCAAACCGTATCTAGAGCAAGTAGCAAACCATAAGACCTCCATTGTCAATCTCACCATAGAGGCTCTTAATGTGCTGTGGACTACCACAAAACATTAAAAAGAGAGTTCTTACTCATGCATATGGCAGTTAGGCATGCAGGAAAGCTGTGCAACACAGAAAAAACAGAACTGGGGGGAGAGCAACAGAACCCTTACAATTTGGAAATCCTGAGTTCTCACATTTTTACAAAGAGAACCAAATCTCCCTTACCACACATCGGAGCTCTCCTAAAGCGCGCCTGCTATTCAGCCATTGCCTGCACTGTGCAAGCCCAGCCACACAGAGCTGACATGCCACTCGTTTCCTAAGATCAGGATTCAGGGCCTTTAGGGATATGTGCTGCCACACAGCCAAGTTCTCCACCTCTTCTGGAACAAACTTATGAGCAAATTCTACCTGCAAACAAAAGTTAACATGAACTAAACAGGCCAGAAGACAATTTGATAATCTGTCAGAAAGCTGAGAAACCAAAAAGCACTACTAGTTTGCTTTAGAAATATTACATGAAAAAAATTGTGTAAAACCTTTCATTTAAATAAAATCCAGCTTACTGCCACCTCTCTTGTCACATATAGGGCATCAAAATGGGTTGGAACTAGATGATCTTAAGGTCCTTTCCAACCCTAACTATTCTATGATTCTATGATTAAGCAACATGTTCTTTCATCTGCTTGAAGCAATGGCTCTCTAGCAAGTAGAAGACTGAGCTTTAGCCCCTCCAAGGTATACAGAGGCGCTGACAGAAAGGGATGCTACTCTTTGTATCTGATGGCATGAGAACACTCATGAACACCAGCTGCAGATACAATGACAGTTTCAGCAAATCTGGGTGATGTGCCATTTTCATACTTAGTCAAAAAAAGGACTTCAGTGCTGCCCAATAAGACCCCTCTTAGAAAGATGTCTGTGCCTTTCTTGGAAGAGCACATCTGCACAAATTAGAATCCACTATGACAAAGTAATAATAAGTACAGTATCAAGTACAGCAAGTGAAGAACTGAAGAAGGAGATTTTAACACAGGCCACTGATTCAAATCCCTCATATTAAAGAGAGGAAATGCCATGCTATACTTGCCTGATGATCGGGAGCCATCAAGAAGAGCATACGCCTCAGCAGAACACCCAAGGCACAGACCTCGTAACAGTCACTGGGCCAAGACTTTATCTGAATTAGGATATGAGGGCAATGCATTTAATTAAATAAAGAAAAAAAATCACCACTCAGCAAATTAATTCTATACGGAATGTTCTGAGTGTCACAGTGTGGGATCACAGCAGTAACGCTCTATATAAAACAATGCAGGACATGTTGGAAATAGCAGACATATTGTTTTATGTTTTCATGGTACTGCTTATGCTAATTATTAACCCAGTTTGAAGACTTAAAGCAATCTCCATTTGTATTGGGGGGGGGGTGTGGAATTCCCGTCTTTGGTCATTTAGAAAGTTTGCTGGTAGAATTAGGATTAAAACTGGTGCTGAATTGCAAAAATCACTGTGGTTCTTACCAAATGGGCAATCACAGCAACGTGGTGAGCACACAGTTCAGCTGTTCCATACCTGAATGTGAGAGACAGAAGCTTGTGAGTCTGTACTTCCTACATCTTTACAGACTAAATATTATAAATCTTGTCTGAGATGACCATTTCCTCTAATATATTTCAACTTGATATGCACAGAACCAATTTACCTGTGAGAACCATTCCAAAAAAGAATTCTTAAATAACAGGAAAGGTATGTTCCCCTTTATTGCATGAATGTAAAAAAGGCTACGCCATTTCTGCTCCTAGTTTTCAAAATATGCTCTATATCTGAAAATAATCCAATTCTGGGACAATTGCCTTTAAAAAAAACCCCAAACCAAAAAAAACCCACTTCAGGAATTATGTACAAGAGAACTAACTGGATCTGGGGAAATCCTGCTTTACCTGTAATAGAAAACATCTTACCGGGCAAGGAAGCACCACGAGTCCATTGCTAGCAAAGACGTGATCATACTAGAACCCAGCACAGCATCCAGCAGAGCATACTCCTGAGGAGAAAATACACATACAAATTCACACAGAAACAGACTGCAGGCTTACTATGACTTTTACTCCACTAATTAGCCTAAAATCTACTAAAATTTTCAGCTTATCTGATTTAAAATGGTTTAAGAACTCATTATCATACTCTATTCAGCTACACCATTAAGCACACCTTCAGTTTTGCATGCTTTGAATGTGCATGTACAGTAATTTCAATGGGCTGAGGATCCCACACTTTTCAAGACATTCCATCATGTGCATCCCTTCTTCACAAGGCAACTCTAATAAATTTTTGGTTTGTTTTCTTATCATTTTAAAACCAATGTATAGCCAATTTTCTTGCCAGTTTTATTGGCAGCTCACTGAAAACCAACTAAAACCTCTTCTGTAGGAAAACACAAATTTTATCTGAAAGAGGAATACAGCATTCAGAAAAAAGAAAAACTAAACTAGGGCTATCACTGCTGTGTGACAGAACTTTATGAAGGTTTACATTTATCTTGAAGTTCTTTTGCCTATATGTAGTAAAAAGTGTAAAACTTCTGAAACTTCATATAGTTAATCAAAGCCCAGAATACTCCTCTGAAGTAGAAAATTTTGCTTATTACCATTCAATGGTATATTCTTAGCTGCAATCATAATATTATCTACTCTAAATATTAAATTCCACTTTATTACTTCAACAGCATAGACTAACAAAAACAGGTGAAGTTTGTACAACTTGAACACTACACGGAAAAAAGCACTGAACTTTTTAATAACAACTTGACCTTCCCATCCCCAAAGAGAACAGAGACTTCCAACACCACTGATGTTCTCTAGAACTTGTATGAACCTTTATTTTCCCCTTTTCTACTAGTGACTTTTACTGTATAACTGAAATCCAGCGATGTAGTTGCATCATGGCAGCTCTCTACAGTATCACTTCATACCTAAGCAACTCTTCAGAGCCAGATCATTAGAAAGAACTCATTCTTTTTAAATAGCACCCATGCACCACATAGCTGAAGAGATGATAAGCAAAAATAATCTTACCAGCTGAGGAAAGTGTGACGGGAGTGTGGAAGCAATGAAGGAGCACAGGTGGACACAGACATAGTGATAGAGGGTGATGGGAGCAGCCAGTTGTCCTGTACTGATCACCTCTGGCAAACACACAGGGAGAGAAAGCTCACCAGAACATTGCTGGAAACTGAAGAAGAGAGCTGAAAACAAAGATAAGCTGCAAGAGGAGAAAAAAACCCAAAAAACCAGTTGGGTTACATATATATGTAAATCGCAAGTCCTGCAAGCAACATCTGTGCTACAGTAAATTTGTCTTTGACCAGAAACAACAGCAATAACTTCTGTGCTTTTAAATCAGATTTTAGCACCTGACTACTTTCCTCTTTTACAAATTCAGGTGACTATTAGCAAGTTCAGGCATAAAACCATAAGATTTTAACTTCATAAACTATCAATAGATTACATATATCTCTCTCTTCTTATCCTGGAAGTACTCTAAATACCATTTCTTTCTTGAAAAAACAAAGACATTTCTGGCCTTCATCCCTTGTAGCACTGAACATCAGATCCCATTTTTCCCAGTGTAAAGATGTAAATCCATAGAATCTGACAAGTTTTACTACTCAGCCACAAAGGAGACCCCAACAGCTGAGCCCCACTGCCTGTATAGACCTGACTGCTGTGGTGAAGAGCTACAATAAAAACCTTTTTAGTACCTCTTTCCTGTGTTCCAGAGAGTTTGCACTTCCTCAGGCTGAGAGGACAGCTTGTCCATTATGGTAATGAGGATGAGACACTGAGGCAGATGCTGCTCAGGAGGGAGATCTGTAAAAGTTGGTTTGTTTTTTTTAACAAGCTGCTAGGTGGTGAACATATTGTGTGTGCAAACTAGCTTTTAAGCAAGCGACAAATGATGAACAACTGGTGAAACAAAGAAGTCCATAATAAAATAATAAAAAATTACTTACAGACATGGCTGGGAAAAAAAGAATGTATCATCATGAATATTGTGCTTGAATGAAAAATAAACACTATATACTGTATCAAGTAAAATCTGAATCAGCTGAGCATTTTCCAGATTGAAAGCATTCTACTTTGCACAGAAAAAAATTACGAAAAAACAGCTGTCTTCCCCCATCAACAGAACAACAGAAAAATTTCAGCCTACTTTTGAAGTTTTTGACAAATGTGTACTGAAATGATGCAAAACTAATACTAACACTTCAGACTGATACTGAAGTTGTGAGTAACTCTGGAAAAGATGCATTCAACAGCAACATGAATTATCTGTTATAAAATTCTTCTGAACTGGAATGCAACCAGGTACATCATTGTATTTTTGAAAGAACTGGAGACAAGCAAACCAGTGCAGAATATTGCCTGTGCTCCAGAAAACCAAAATACCAATCTGGATCCCTTAGAGATGCTTGCACAGTACTTCCAGCAGTGGTAGCTGTATTTTAAACCCACCTAGCTTTTCACTTAACACTTGCTCCATAAAAGGGCTAAAGGGAAGAAGCTGATTGATGAGAGGGTCCAGAGCCGTAAGAAAAATCCGGGATATTTCATCTCGGTGAACTTCAGAGATCTCTGGAGCATAGAGACTGGGAGGAAATTTGCTGAGGGGGGACAAAAAAAAAAACCAACAAAAAAACAGTTAAATATTCTCAGTAGCATTTGCAGTAATACTACTTTTGAAAAGAGCTACAAAAAGACAAATCAATGGTTTCCTTGTTATTCTGAAACAAAAGGCAGAAATGGCTCCCCACTTTAGAATATCTATTGTAGCCTGAGAATTAGAACTCTGCATTCAGCCTTTAAATTAAGCATCACAATTCAGTATTTTATTAAACACTTAAAGAAAACCTTACAAGCTCATGGAAAATGCAGGAAAAATACATAAATATAAGAAGAAACGCACCAAATTTAAAAAAATGTCATGCAATGGAAAGCCAAGAAAACACCTGAATACACAATTTGACAGTCGTAAATGCAACAACACTAATTTAACATGACACCAATAAAAAGTACCACAATTTCTTTAAAGAGTAAAACAAACCTGGCTGATAAAAAAAAATGTGAGACAAGAATAGAGCAAAAGTGATCATGAAATGAAAACTTGCTAGTCTTGCAGGTTTTTTACAGTCACTTTATAAAGTAACTGTAAAAATGCTACCTGCCTACTCAAAAATCCTGCCCAATTCTGAGTGAATAAAAGTTTACAACCTTCCACTTGAGAAAGATCTACAAGGTAAGTAAAGTTAGAAGAGTAAACTCATAAAAAAAACATTCACCCAATCTTGCAGCGTAACATGCAGTGAATTCATGCATACATCTCACCATAGAACCTGGTTTCAATTCCAAAAGAATGACTGAAATCAGCCCACTATGGCTATGACCAACTTTCCCCTATTCTTCCCCACTGCTGCAACAAATAGAACAAAACTTTTGGGAGAAAAACAGTAAGACTGTCATGCTTTATGAGCGTTAACATTAAAAAAGCATTTGCTTCCAGGAGAACCAGAGTCCTTTTGTGAGATTTCAACATGACTGAAAATGTAACAGTAAAGCTGTAGAAAATTTCAGGATACTCTGCTTCTGATTCTCTGTCCCTTCAGGACAAATGTTTCCATACATTGTCTTAAAGTAGAAACAATCTGTCAATTGTTGCTGCTGACACCTGCATTGACATCTGAAGGCTGCATGGAGACTTCATGGCAGCCTTCCAATTTCTGAAGGGGGGCTACAGGCATGCCAGAGAGAGACAATTCATCAGGGACTGCAGCGATAGGGCAAGGGGTAATGTGTTTAAACAGGAGAAGCTCAGGTTAGATATAAGGAAGAAGTTCTTCACTGTGAGGGTGGTGAGGCACTGGAACATGTTGCTCAAAGAAGAGGTGAATGCGCCATCCCTGGCACTGTTCAAGGCCAGACTGGACAGAACCTTCAGAGGCATGGCCTAGGGTGAGGTGTCCCTGCCTATGGCAGGCGTGTTGGAACTAGGTGATCTTAAGGCCCTTTCCAACCCAAACCATTTTATGATTTTCTATGATTCAGTCTTGGATTTTTCCTCTCACTAGAATTTAAGACAGAAAAAAAAAATACATTAAAAATACGTTTTTGTTGAGGTTTTTTTCTTTGTTTCATTAGGCAGTTTAGTTACATACGAAAGAGACAGGAATTAGGATTACTAGGGAATGACAATTCTGAATTATCTTGACTATGCATGATTTGACTTGCATCACACTACTGTTCGTTTCAAAGTGGAAGGTGCACTGCTGGATTCCTCTGCTGTAACTTGGCCTAGCTGCTTCATTGCAAGATGACCAAAGGGTGAATCCTACCTTCAGGAATTGCGATTTTAGAAGCAAGAATTTTCAAATGAACTTGCATAAACAGACTCAGTTTTCAAGAAAATCAATCTGCATATTCTATACATAACTCAAGAAATGTTGACATAAGTAATGGCAACAATGTCACCGGTTTGTCAATAGCACACACTGGCAGCACTGCTCAAGAATGGGGTTTAGGTAACTAGTATCACACAAAAATGCCCGTTAAAACAAAAAAACAAAACAAAACCAAAACTTAGATTTCCACACATGAAAAAAGAAAGCAACAGCTCTGGAACAAGAACTCTATTTTTACATCACACAATACTTGTAAATTCAAGAATGCAATATGGAAATGTTATTAAGACACCATCAATAATCAACTCTTTCTACTTCTCTTACCTGTATATCTGAAGAAAGAGCTGATGTAACTGAGAACACGAATCAGAGAAGAAAGAAAGAAATTCCTGCAAAAGCCATTAATTTTGAATGGTACTTTTAACATAAAATGCATGATTACACTTTCTGTTCTGCTATAGTGGTGCACAAAATACTACACTGGAAAAACCTAAGTTTTAACAATCCGCAGCACAAAGCAAGTGCAAAGCAAACAATAAACAAAGTTTGCCTAAAATTAATTACACTACATGTACATATATTACAGGTAAACCAATCTATAAGCTTATTTAAAAAATTAGGAAGTATAGTTGTAATAGCCATAGAGAGCTGCACTCCGAAGTGGTCTCATACATGCTGTAAGGCAGTTCTAGCCTGTCACAATGCTATTCATTTTGTGTCCCCTCCCCACCATGGGACAGAAGAGATGCAGAGTGCATCATCACTGCTGTTCCTAGAGAGGAAATTTTTTCACACACATTCTTAAACTGGGTAGATTTAAAGCATGTCTTCTAACAATGAAAAGATAAAACACAACAAAATAAAAGGGCCAAGAAAAGAAGAGGAAGTTGGTGTCCATGCTAATAGTACACACGCATTTCTTCCTATTAACGTGCCACATCGTTTTTGATTGTTGAAACAAGCAACAACTCTGAAAACTTGGCAATGGGTTTCATCTGCTGAATTCTTCCAGATGAAGCTACTATTGCATAGACTCAAGGCTGCCTGCAGAGGCTGGACATCTCCTGCCAACTCCTCAGCAATGACACTGCTTGTAATAGCTTATTATTCATTTGTTTTTCTGTTAAAACCCAGCAGTAAACCTGCTTAAGCTTGTGAGTATATATGCGCAGAAGAACTACAAACAAGTTATGCATGGATGTTAATTACACCTCCCATATGATATAGTCATAAATTAATATATTACACAGTACAGAATTATTACCTTTGCAGGCCAGAGGCTTAAATTTAATACTAACATAGAATTAAAGTATTAAAACCTACCTTGGTGTAGTGTACCAGGGAATTAGCAAAGAACCTGCACAGTTTGACTGTCTTTTGGAACAGCCTGAGGTCAGTGCCCTCCTGTCCCAGAAAAAAAGCAGTTCTAAAACTATTGTTTTACAGAGTAATACAATAATAAAGAAAGTCAAATTGCTAACAATGTTCAAACTTGATTTTTTACAGACTCTGCAGCTAAGGGGAAAAATATTTTAAAATGTATGCTTCAACATCTTTAGAGCAAAACTCAGAATTAAAATGCTTTGACTGACCTTGGGATATTGGCAGTTTAAGAAATAAAAAAAATAAAAAATCCCATAGAGTATGGTGGAAACTTATTTTCAGTGCCCCAATCTAAACAAAGTGATGGCCTCATTTTCACATGGTTTCAAAAGAACAAGGTGTTCTGCTACCATATGAAGTAAACCCCAAAAAAACCCACACTCACCCTCCACAAAACCTCAAAAAAAAAACCCAAGCCACTCCAAGCAGCAATACAGCACAAAGAATTTATTCTTCTCAAGTTAACAGCAGCTTTGGGAGCTTTTTAATTCACCTGTATTTCCGACATCTTCATTTGCTCAGCCAGTTGCAAACAGGAGTGAAAAGAAAGGAGAGTGTCATTGCACAGGCCACTGAGGATATCACCATGTTTCAGATGGCACTGCAGCAAAGAATGATGCTTCAGGCTTTGCCTAAAAGACAGATATATAATCAGATATTTTATTGTCAGAAGTGATCATGCCATGAGTTAGTACAAATCCAAATAACTGATTTTTCTATTTAGACTTTTATACAATACTAATTGGTGAAATACCTGCGTACACCGAAACCAGAAATTTAGAGAGAACAACCTTCTTCACAGCCACACAGGAACACAGAAGAGAGGCAGGATGAAAGGGCAAGACAACACAACTCAGGCCAAAACAACCTACAAACCTGCAGGATCAGACCTCCTAAGATTATTTGTTCAGACAAATTTTCCAAGTTTTCTTCTGCACTGTGATACAAAAAGTCAAGCTTCTGTTACCTTTGATGCACGATTCCTACCTACCTTCACTGACAGAATCTTTAATACTGCTCACTAAGTAAATTTAGAAAATAAATTTCTAGATTTATTTCTAGCTAAATAGCTAAACTGGATTCTCTATTTCAATAGTATTTAAAACTCTGAACATAAGGCTATTGAAACACTGGCTATTTAGAATTACAGTCTGTTTATCTTACTATAAAATCCAAAGATTTCAATGACATACTTGATGATGAACTTCCACGTATTGGCATGAAGAGCATGGTCCATGTTGGAAATGACAGAGCATATCTCCAGCACAGTGTGGATTACTAAGGAGGAAATAACGACAACAACTGAGTTACATTAGATACACGAGTTCACAGTTATGCCACTCTCCTAAGAAAACAGCAGCTGTCACGAGCACTAACATCACCACATTGACATCCTATCAGAAAAATGGCTCAGTACCTAGGTGCTGCCCCTTTCCTACAAACCTACACAACATGCTCCATCCCAGAGAAAGTTTCAGGAGAAAAATGAAAATATTTCCAGCTTCAGAATGCTGCTTTCTGGGAGGCTGATCAGGACAGTAGGAACCAAGCATACTTGGAACCCTGTTTTAAAAATTCAGGCATACTCTTTATAGAAAAAAGACTGAGAAAACCAAAAAAGTGTTAGACCCACATATACCTGACACCATATCTGTGATGTTATCTTCAGTAGAAGCAGAGCCCATGGAAATTGTATCAAGCAGTTCCATCAGCTGCTTCTGAAGAGAGTAGGTTTCCTTGAACATAGCTTGTAAGAGGTCAGAAATCAAGTGTAGATGCCCACAGTACACAGATTCACTGTCCTATAGGAAAACAAGGAGGGAAGAAGAGGTTTAACAAAAAGTTCAGGAATCACAGCCTGATTTTTCACGTGCTGAGCTTTGCCCAACCTTCCACTGAGAAAAAAAAAAGCAAAGACATACCTACTATAACTCAATATACATCCAGGTCTACAGATTCTGCTAAACCCCTGTTTGTTAAATACAAAATGCAATTCACCTACAGCCTCCCCAGCAACTAACAGAGCCTGCCCAGCTCTAGGGAGTTTAACCAGGCTTTGTGTTCAGCCTTAATATACAAACCTAAGATCATACTTCTGAACAAAACAGTGCAATATTAGCAACAAAGGCAGCAGCATTCCAGATATTTCCCAGTACTTTCAAATCAGAAGTCAAATTCAAGTCCTGACATGGAAAACTGATGTAAATGTTTCCATAAAAAAGACAAATTGAAAAGTGAAAATTAAGGCTACTGTGTCCTTATGAAAACCTTGTTTTATTTTCACTGTTCTAGAAAGAATTACTGTTGCATTGTGTAAACTATTCAACAATTAAATTTAAAATTGAAAAAAAAAAAAAATTCAGCAACAATATTATTTCAAAATAGGATCATCTTACAAAGTGCTTCCTAAAAAACAACCAGTATAAGAATTTCTCTCCTTCTGACATGGACCTACCTTGCAGTGTGTAAACGTGTTCCTTATTACATAAAGAACAGAGGCTGGAAGGGTGCGAATGCTCTCCAGAGGCACACACTCCTGCAGTGTGCAGATGTATCGTACACAACCAGTCAGAGTCTCCAATAGTTGCACCAGAGTCTTAAAGCAAGAGTAAACAACAACAACAAATTTTTTTCACTCCTGCAATGATTTCAAAAGCATCTTTACTTAGCTGAAATGCACCTAGGGCTTTACGTCATTTAAAGTTCATTGATATTTGCATAAATTAGTTTGTTAAGGATGAATGAAGCTCTACAAAATAATAAAAGCAATTCCAGAGCTTTTCTCCAATACCATATGCTCTTTGAAAGTTTCATACTTCTGTTGACTACTGTCCTCAATTTACAAACATTTTAAAATTCAAAATTAAACAACTGTATTAGTAGGTGCCAGATTCACTCTTTAAATACAAAGAATCACATTCCATTTGCATTAGAAACTTAAGCAGAATTTGAGATTTAGGATTTAGTGGTTTTAAATTATGGTTAGCATCACACACTAGATGTAATTAAATCATGCACAAAATGTTAACTGCAAAGGATGATCAAGTTACATTTTAGCTGCCTGCTTAACAGCTGGCAAAAAAATATACTAAAAATTTCTTAACTGCTTAGGTAAAATCAAAGAATAATTTAAACATTCCTTTGGTAACGTATTTCACAGGACTTACCTGTAGAAGATTCCTCACAGTACTGCATAACTCTGTATTCTGGCTGGTTAACCCTTTGGCCTCACTGGATAACTCATACATCAAGTTATCAAATAACTGTAGAGTCTGCCAAAACAAAACAAAACTTAAACATCTTATTTAGAAACATGTATGCAAATACCAATACCATTCTGTATCTACTTGCTCCCTCGGCATGGAGTCAAAGGCTACTGACATAATACACAGCAGAAAATAACACTTTCTAGAAGTGGAATCACAAAGCACTACATACCAAGAAGCAAAAACTGCCTTACGGTTTTCCCAAATTACAGACAGAAGCTACAGGAGCTGTTACTTTTTCTAAGACCTATTACAAGACAGACTTATCAGCTAATTCACTTCAAATGTGTACCTCATCCTACTTTCACTTTGTTTCAGATTTTTTTTTTTTTAGAATGATTATTAACATTTTGAATACATAAAAAAATAACACTATAATCTACAAACAACAATAATTTCTCCTTTGGTTGAGGTCTCTGGATATTTGATGAGTGCTACTGCTGAGACTGCAAAGACACTGAGGTGCTTCCAGACATCAGTGGGACGCTACATAAACTGGTAGGGTAAAGTAATCCTTTTTCAGAATATGCCTATTTTGAGCCATGTTTCTTGTTACCCCCAAAATTTGCTAAAGGACATAAAATAAGCAAAATGGAAAACAAGTGGCCATTTTACCAGCTTCTTAAAAGATACAAGCCATACTGGGAGCTGGTGGTGGGGTATGCTGGATGGTGAGCCCTTTAGGCACAGGGTTTTTTGGACTCATTTCTGGAACCACCTTATAGACATTTGGGCCAATGAGCATGGCACTGAGTGGGTATATCACACCCACCTACCATGCACCAGCCTCTGGGAAAAATCGAACGGTACAATGGGCTGTTAAAAACTACATTGAGAGCAATGGGTGGTGGGACTTTCAAGCACTGGCACACACACTTACCAAAGGCCACCCGGTTGGTCAACACCAGAGGATCTGCCAACAGGGCTGGCCCAGCCCAGTGAGAACTTATACATTCTGTAGAGGGGGACAAAGTTCCTGTGGTGCACACACAGAATTTGCTGGGGAAGACAGTCTAGGTTATTCCTGCTTCAGGTAAAGTCAAACTCACTCGTGGGATTGCTTTTGCTCAAGGACCCAGACATACTTGGTGTGTAATGCAGGAAGAAGGGGAAGACTGATGTATACCTCAAGGGGATTTGATTTTAGGGGAAAACAGCCAATGAACTCAATTGTACGCTGTTGTCTGCTATGTAGCACTTTCACAGCCCACCAATCAGATGTCTCCAGGTCACCAGTGACTGGCCCTGACTCCCTTCCAACCATCATCCCAACAAAGAATGAACTTCGATGAAACCAGACAACTTCTGCAGTAAAGGAACAATCAGCATCAGCAGGCAACGATCCAACACTACACACAGCCTTTCCTGCTCCAAAAGACACTTACAAGAGATGGAGCCCAAAATCATGGACCATATGGACTTAGAAGTTTTATGGGGATTGATCCATGCACTAAGGAATGATCTCTCTCTCTGTGGATGTATATATAAGAGTGATGGTATATTGAAAATGTGGGATCTGAGGATGACATGAATGGTATGGAATAAGGGGTGGATACTGCCCTGGGTTCAGCAGTAGCAGTCATTTTTCTCCTTCTTAGTAGCTGGTGCAGTGCTGTGGTTTCAACTTTCAGCCTGGGAACAGTGCTGGTAACAGTGCTGGTAACACTGATGTTCAGTTACTGCTCAGTAATGTTTATTCTGACCAAGGACTTTCTGAGCCTGATGCTCTGCCAGGGAAGAAGGGAAGCCGGGAGGAAGCAGAGACAGGACACCTGACCCAAACTATCCAAAGAGGTATTCCATACCACAGCATGTCGTGCCCAGTATATAAACTGGAGGCAGTCACCCAGAAGGGTTAGATCACTGGTCGGGTCGGGCTGGGTATGGGTCAGTGGGTGGTGAGCAGTTATATTCTCCTCCCTTGTCATTATTATTACTGGTAGTAGCAGCAGTGGTTTGTGTTATACCTTAGTTACTGGACTGTTCTTATCTCAACCCATGGGAGTGACATTTCTTTTGATTCTCCTCCACAACCCCCCGGGAGCAGGGATGGGGCAAAAGTGGGGGGAGTGAGAGAGAGACTGTGTGGCTGACTAGACTTAAATCATGACAGGTCTGAAACTTAAATCAGTAATGTAAGTAAATTTCACATTTATTCATGATATGTAAACACTGGGTTCTTCAGTTTATTTGTCCTGAGAGGCTACCTCATGTAAAAATTCTCCTGCTCATTTTATAAAAAGCCCAATACTTTCAAAAGAACAATTCAATTACTGAATCTAGAAGACAGAACACTGCATGTTCAACCCTCTACCCACCAGGAAGACTGGCAACAATCACAGAAATATCCTGTTGTGGTTTAAACAGTGACACAATCCAACAAAATATGTTGGAACTTTTAAAGGGTAAAATTTTAATTTGAAGTTGTAACATGCGATCTCAAAAAAGAATCACTGCATTAAATGCAGGTTTTAGCTCTGGACTTATGGAAAATTCTACATTTAATTGAAACTGTCATACCTTAGGTAATACTTTTGAGAAAAAAGTTTGTTCCAAATCAGCAAGGCTGATATGGGGCAAAAACATTTCAGTCAGGATTCTCAAAACACCTGTAAAGCAAAATATTTAAGCATTACAAAAAAACAATGTGGGAATATCAGAAATATGTAGCAACTTCATCAAAGAGGTTGAAACAAAAAACCTCATCAAGCAGAAACAGATCAGACGAAACAAAGAACCTCATCAAGCAGAAACAGATCAGATATTTGATTTTGAGAGAGTCAACACATTTGCCACAAATGCATTATCTGAAAAATAACAGCTCCAACATGCATAAACACATCAATAATAGCATCACACCTGACTATGCTTAGTTGAAGGCTATGCACAACTGTTTGCCCTTTAAACTACAATTTCCCATATTCCAAACTGCAGATAGCTGCACATTTAACACGTTAGTTGGCATTAATATGCAACTTAACAGCAAATGTTAGCAAGATTCCTGAACGTTGACATGTCAGCCTCATTTTCTTATCACTATCAGGTATTACAGGAGTTTGGCCACTTGTAAGATAATGATCAAAAAGACGGTGAAATACAAGATAAAAAGCACCCTTATTTCAAAGGTCTAAAAATCAGTAGTGGGAAGGAAAAAGCAGCCTTACATGTATAGGTTCTTTATGGGCTTTTATGAAGCTTATTAAATACACAATTCGCATTAACATGCAAGATCCATAAGGACTGCTGAAGATCACGAATGTCACTAGTTACAGCATAAGCATTTTTAAGTACTGCAGAGTTTACAATGCAATTGCAATACAATGTTCCACAGGAAGAAGCAACACTTCTTGTCACTACTTACGAATATGCTCATTCCAGTCTTCAGACTCTTGATACATAGAGTAAGAAAATGTTAAAGAAACTCAAAATCTCTCTGCCATAAAAATTATGTTTAAAGCTTCTGCAGAAACTACAGTGACTTCTCTCACACTGCTCCAAGTACACTTCATCCATTGTATGCAATCGGTGGGGATACTCCACCAACACACGTACCTCAGTATCTGAACGATCAGCACAAGTATTTCTACAGTGCGTTGGAGAATAAGTCTTAGAAGTTTGGGGATGGGGGGAATTACATACCGTACTTAATTAACCACACGCTATTTTCTACCATGTATCTTACTTCAGTGAAAGGCTGTACTCGTTTCTAGCGAAACAGCCGGCACACGGGTTCTCTATCCTCTGCCAGCCCCTTACAAAGGTTGCAGCACTTTCCCTCCCATGGATTTACTTGTTTGAACTGTGCAATGCTGCGGGAGGAATACCCTCACCCCCCTCACACCATTTCGGGGTAGCTCCCCGCAACCACCCAGCAACCGAACAGCCCTCCCGGGAAGGATATAAGGAGGCGGGGCAGGACGGCGGGCAGCTCCCTACGGCAGAGGTCCCAGTCCCAGCCTCCCAGCTCTTGTAGAAGCAGCTCCGGGTCTGTTTGGGACATGGCGCAAGGTCCGCTCCCCTCAGCGCCGGGCGGCGGGAAAATAATTACCTCCACTATCCCAGCGTCCTCCGCGCCCGCCCCCCTTTCACCGCTAGCACGCATGCGCTAGGCGTACGCGGAAGCCTGTCCACGTGGGGTAAGGGGGGAGAACTGCGGACGGGGGGAACAGGGACACGGGGCCGGTCAACGGGGCCGGTCAACGGGGCCGAATCCTGCTGCTCGGCCTGCGTGGTTCAGCCGGGGTGCAGAGAACGTAAGCTGGGCCTTAACAATCTCTGCCTATACCTACATTACATCAGAGACGTGGTCACTGGTAACTTTTTGTACGTTTAAATGTTTAGAAGGTGGTTTGTTTTGTTGTTTGTTCTTAATAATAATTAAAATGCTACTATTAGTTTGTTTGTACTACTACTTGGCAGTTTAATGATATGTAAAATTATTTATTTCCAGATGTAATTCACCCGATTCATTGGCAAAACATCTGAGATTCGACCTGCAAAGCACTGTTCCGTGTAGCAATAACTGCATAAAAACATCTTCTGCTGAAAAACAGAAGAAAAATAATGTTCTTTATATCAGTGTTGTTTTTAGATGCTTCTAGCTGTAATAAATTAAGCTGACTGCTGTTTTTGTTACTGCTACTCCTGAAAATGGCTTTTCGATTTAATTTTTCTATTGATGAATATGACAGCAATGAAGCAGACACTCATGATAAGACGGACTTACAGCTGCACTCTCCGAAACACAAGCAGAAATCCACACAAAAAACTAGGCAAGCTGCTGATGCTGTAGGAGACTCCAGCCCAAAGTTGGATACCAATAATCACCAAGATGAGAAACCATCACATAAAAATTTGTGCTTTAGAGTCGCCAAGGAGCATGACATACCTGAAGATCTCAACAAGGTACTGGAAAATAAAGTCATGGAAACAGTATCAGGCCTGTATTATATAAACATGTCTGCAGTGGAAATGACATGCTTGGGTGATGCTGACGAAGAAGGCATTGTGTCTAAAAGTGTTTCTTTTCATTCTGATCTCATCCCAGGAGTTTATGAGGGAGGACTGAAAATATGGGAATGCACCTTTGATCTCATAGACTACTTTTCAGAGGCTGAAATACAATTCACCAACAAGACTGTATTGGATCTTGGCTGTGGGGCTGGTCTGCTGGGAATAGTTGCTTTAAAGGGTAGAGCTGGAGAAGTCCATTTTCAGGACTACAACAGCACAGTGATTGATGAAATAACCTTGCCTAATGCAGTGGTTAACTGCATAAGGACAGGCAGTGGAGGTGACACTAAAACTAGCCAGCCTCCTTCAAAGCGGCCCAAGAAAGCAGAGCATCTACCTAATGTGCTCACCAGATGCAGATTTTTTTCTGGAGAGTGGTCTGAAGTCAGCCGGCTCCTGTTAAGCAGCAAGAAACCCTTTTCAAAGTACGATGTAATACTCACATCTGAGACTATCTATAATCCTGACTACTATGGTGCTTTGCATGACACACTGGCTCAGCTCTTGGATAAAAATGGCCGGGTGTATTTGGCAAGCAAAGAACATTATTTTGGGGTTGGCGGTGGTATCCCCCTCTTTGAGAAATTCATTGAGGAAAGAAATGTGTTTAGGACCAGCATAGTTAAAACAATTGATAAAGGACTGCAGCGGTGTATTATGGAAATGGCCTTTAAAGAGTCCAGTTAAAATTCAACCACTGGTCCTTCAGAAATATGTAAAAGACAAAATGTTTCATTCCTCGTGTCTGTTTTTTCCTTTCTTGAGTTATTCTGGTTTGACAGAAAAAGGATGCTAGTTATTGAGATGTTTGACAAATTTTGATGTCTGACTAGAAGTGGAAGACTCTTCTGAATGTAATTTTGCATAGAAAAGGAGCTCTGCTTAAACCCGCATCTGTTTATGCCAATTAATTATCATTTACGTGTATTTTAAAATGAAGCAAGTCACTGTCCCCTGTCCCTGACTCTAATGCTTTGGCAGTGCCAGAAATGGAAGTCACAGGGGTGGCTGCTGAATGCAGCCCCAACGACATGATCTATCATCCTCTTGTGGTGGGAGAAGCAGCTCCCGGTCAGTGAGGCTGCCAGCTCTGATACGTTTTAACTGCAGCATCAGGATTTCAGACTGAACTAAATGCCTGTGTGCTCTGTTGCTTCGCCACCAGAGGGAGATGTGACTGTATTTATCATTTGGCTTCTATTCTGCTAGCAATTCCATGAAACTTTGTAATGTTTCCATATATAACACACACGATTTTTATTCAAGCCTTTGAAAAACTGTACCAGAGAATACTTACTACATGTGAACTTTCACTTTCAGATTTTGACATGCCACTCTTAAGAAAATTTCAGCAAATAATTGGGAAAAGCTGTACTGGTTTCAGAAATAAATAAAACATTTCTATTTTAGAAGCTGAGTTTAAAGAAGATTCTGTAAAAGAGAAGTTCCTTACAACAACCAACAAGCCTATACATGCAACCCAGGGAACTGAAGCATGACAGAACCAAGCATTAGGTGACAGCTGGGAAAGGAGATAAACTGTGCAGCTACAGCAGATTGCCAACTAGATTGCTGTACTATTTAACAATATTTTTCCAGAAATTAATTGCCCATGCACTATGACCCATTTTCAAGACTTGATGGGTGGGGAGGGAGGGTACTACTGAACACTTAACAGCTT
>JAOEHY010016124.1:0-10294 GCA_025447955.1 Psilopsiagon aurifrons | reverse complement strand
TGGACAGTGGCTTAGCAACTTCATTTGCAGCTCCTTCAGGACCCGTGGATGGATTTCATCAGGTCCTATGGACTTGTGTACATTCAGGTTCTTAAAATGGTCTCAAACCAGATCCTCTCCTACAGTGGGCCCAGGTTCTTCATTATTACAGTCCCTGCATCTGCCTTCCAAGACTTGGATGGTGTTGGGCGGTTTCAGATAACTTCAATTTGTCTTTGCAGGTCATTACATCAGAGACATTTGTGTCTATGGACTAGGGGATTTGCAGTGGATTATAGAATCACCTCATCTGTTTGCCAACAAATTTGAGCCTGCAACATATCCACTTGTTATGGACTGCCTAGAGAGACGCTACAGGCTTAAAGTACTGCAAGAGGCAGAAGTCCCCATCGAAGATCACTGGCGTTTTCAGGAAGAGAACTACTTCAACATGAAGCTGAATGTTTGAGCTTAACTAACATCTAAATAAGTGCTCAAAACACTGACAGAAATGTTAACATTCTTAGCCATAGACTTCACTCTGTGCATTATACCATAAGTACAATACTGTACTACCAGCTTGCCAGTGAAATAAACAGTTCTTATTTATTACAGTAAGATAAACAGCCACAACTAATGGGTTAATTTTCAAAGAAAATGACATGTCTAAATCTGTAATTTACTAAAGACAACGGGGAAGTTCATAATCCTTTAAGTGACATATTTAACTAGAAAAATACATGTTCCTTGTGTCCTTGGCAAAAAAAGGCCTAACCAGTATGAAAACAATAAAATGGATGCAAGACTGAATAAAGATAAAATGAAAAGCACAAATTAAAGTCATGTCTATTGTATGTATTATAAAATAGATTATTCTTAATAATGAAGTTCACACTAAAATTTTAGAGCTTGAAGATATGCAAGTGACAGCTGGTTTCAAAAAGTCCATTTCACTGAGGATTTTTTGTTGGTTTGTGTGTCTCTCTCCCCTCTTTTTTCCTTTTTTCCATGGTCAGTTGCATCTCTAATTTCATTGTGCAGCACGGCAACACCACTCCTGCCCTACTCAGGCTTTACTCCTAATGTGTAGGGGGTTGTGCCAGGAACAGGAGTAGAGATCCTGCGGTCCTTCAAGTCCCTGTTTCTGAAGCTCTGCAGGGGCTTAGGGCAAGTAGACATAGGAAAGTTGAGGCCAGGGAACAAAGGAAAATGGAGTGAGAACCACCTTTTAACGTCAGTGACCTGAGGGAAATCAAACTTCCCTGACTTTGAGAAAGTCTGCAACAACTGGAGATAACACCTAGCAGCAACCGGGACAAGCATGTCTCTTCCCAAACTTTCTGCAGAACAAAAGCAGCACTTGCTAGTCTGTACTAAGGAAGTGCTTTTCAGTACACAACACAGGCAAAACCAGGGAACAGTAATGAACAAGGATCAGGCCTTTTCCATGCAAGAACTGCTCCTGCCTCTTCAAGAGTCCTAAAGACACCAAGCCAGAAAGATTGGGGAATATAAGAAAACAGAAAGGATATAGGTGGTGGTCTTTTCCACAATATGACAACTCTTCCACAGGATTAGAAGTCTTGCAAGACCATCTCTACACCCTGTCTCCAAAGGTGTTTAGTTAGAAGATACTGACAGAAAGAGACTAGGAGAAACCTGAATTGTGAGAAGTTGTTTCAAACTGTTCATCTCCCTTTACAAGTATTTTGGCAAGAATGCAGACGAAAGTATCATTCCAGCAAATCCAAATAAACTACTGGTTACTTTGCTTGAACTCTGACGGCAACTAATAAAATACAGTCTGTTACTTATAAGTTTACTTGATTAGAAAATACAAGTTATTACTAAATGTCTAGGAGCAACTTAGATGCAAGCTTCAACATGCATCCAAAATCAGTCAATTTTTACAAGAAAACTGACTTACAGATTAAGCATTTTTCCAAAAAAATCAAACGAATCAACAAATAACCCAGCAATAGAACATGAAAGCTTCTTACTACAAACTTATTCCCAGGTTCCTGGAACTGCACTGCTCATTTTCCCACACGGATTTCCCAGAAACATAAATTTCTTTCAAATGAACTTTAACCTAAAGAAAGCCCATCTGGTCTTTCTATTTATCCAGAATAAATAAATCTAGTTAGCTACAAAAACTTACAAACCCAACCCAAAGGCCTGTACTCAGCTCCATGTATAATTCAGGACTTATTTTGTTGCTAAATACTGCTGGAAATGCCTTTTTTATGCTGGGAAATACAAGGGCTAAAAAAGAAAGGCAAAAAAGAGCCAGGCAGCACGCTCACACTGAGTTGTGGAGAGCCCCTGTGAAAACCATTAGTGAAGCTAATGGGTCTCTGGCATGTATTAATCATAGCAATATTCATAATTAATCTCCAAACCACTCCCAATCCACAGAAAGGCACTGCCAGCGTTAATCCACTCCGCATTGTCTTTGAAAGCACGGCAAATGCAAGTATCTAGCTTTTACCTTTCATCATCATCACAGAGAACAATTGTTGTGTATCACTTCTGAACTAAATTAGAAAGACAAAGTCAATAACAAGGCACTCTGTAACATGTGCTTGTTTTGCAGAAACTGAACAAGTCAAACTGCGAAAAAACATCTGCACAAACAGCCTTCTTAAAATATAATTTAGGTATGACTTTGCCCAGGTCAATCCAGGAAAGTCAGTGGAGTGTGATCCGCTTTTCCTGAAGGATTTTGTATCTTGGATAGAATTTTACATATTTGAACCCCCCAGGAAATCTGCAATTGAACCACATCATTGTCAATCGTTAAGAAGCAGTATTCGACACATTAATCTGAGTGACCATGACCACATTATAGTCTTGAGATATTTTTTACTTCTAACAATGGCAAAAAATTAAGTAATAAAATGATCAAAAGCTGAAAGCATTTAAACATACATAAAAATTAATCACAGAGTTCTGTAGGTGTTATGAGTAAATGAACCAACTTTTAGATCTCAGCAGCCAATGTTTACTAACTTTTGGTGACTGTTGAGCTAAGAGCAGTGTCAAAGTGACTTTGTTCAAGGAAACTGTACTCTGTAACATACTGCACACACATTAACTCTCTATCTGAAAGGTGCATACACAATTTCTGTTTCAAAAAGCACATGTTCAATAGCTCTGTATCTAAGTTAAACATGATAGGTTTATATGGCAGACTTTAATAGTTAGGGTACTATTTCAAGTGCATATTAAGAGTTTGTTGACTCCCAAAACAATTCCAAAATAAATTTAAAGTGATGTAAGGAATTATATTTTAAAATGTAATCTTGTCCTTAACTTCCAGAATGACTCCCCAAAGGGCTTCCACTGCAGATTCAATAACCACTGTCCCACCTCCAAACTACCTCTAGCATACTATTACAGCAACAGTAACTTCATAGACAGGGGACTCAACATTAACAATTGGCAACAGTGCCTTTTTTGAACCCCAAAACATGAGGTTAAAGAGATGCCATACACTTCCAGGTACTTCTTTTACAGCATCATTTCTACAAGCATAACTTTGTTACATAGCAACTTCCAAACAAGCAGGCACCAAGGATTGCCCATGCAAGAACCAGGAAGGCAGTTAGAACAGAAATTCTAAAACATTTAATCACTTCGGGTCCCACCAAAATCAATGGACCAACAGAGATTAGCACTATCTTACAGTCTTCAAGATCCCATCAAATACAAAAAGAGTGAGTAGAAACAGTCTTGCTTGTTCTTTTTATTAGCAGTCTGTTGGAGAATTAAGAATAGGTAAGAACTTCCTATTCAAAATGACAAGTTTCAATTTCCCTGGTGCATGTAATTCTTCCTGAAGAATAGGAAGCAAGAGGCAGCAGAAAACTCCTGATCTTCAGGGCTTCTGTGCAGAATATACACCACCAAACTCTGTTATCTGGAATCAAAGTTGTTTCCCTTTCTGCTGATTGGAAGTCCTGTCCTGTACATTTTAGCATGTGACTTAGTGCTCAGAGTTTTCCTTCTTACTGTAGAAAACCTCAAAAACATGGCTCGAACAAACTACGCTTCTGTGTAAACAGGTATGATGCATTTTCTCTCTACTTATAAGTTGCTGTGTTTTAGGAAAAGCTCTTTTTCAGTCCCAATAGTTAGAAGCTTCAGAATTTGTCCCAACCACGTACTTCATGCAACAAGCTCGCTCTCCAATATAAACCACCAGGGAGTTTCAATATTTTAGCAAGACCTTTCAAAGCCTCCCTCAACACTGCTACAGTGGTTTGCTTTTTTTTTCTTAACTGTTTTCTTGCCTTAGAGTTTCGCACTTTAATGTCATTTAACTTGAATCCTTCAGTATACCGCTACTTAAGGTGTGAAGCAAAAGAACAGCTTACTTCCAAGAGAGGTAAGTCACTTAGAAAAAGGCCTCACAATTACAGTCGCCCCACTAAAAGTCCTCCGCCCATGACAGTTTCCTCTCACATTCTTGTGCCATGCCCCAGTACCAGTACAGTCTTTTTAACAATCCCAGTAAAGCAGATGAATACATGTATTTAATATTGTCAGCTCTTTATGTAAGTTTCTAAGGAGGCAAAATATGTTTTTTTGAAAGAGAACTCCAACGGAAAGACTGTTTCATCCTCCCTGTACCTAGACTCCATTAAGCCTTTCAAATCTAGTACTATTGAAATGCTGAATTCTCCATCTCTGTGTTTTCTATTTCCTTGAACAAGACTAAATGTTTATATGAATTCAGCTTTTTCCTGAATACTTGTTTTGTGACCTGCGTAACACTGGGCAAGCAGACTGCTCTATTTCTTATATGAGCTGCAACAGAAAAAATCCTGAGAAGAAAACAGCAGTGAGAAAACTATCTGGTCTGTGGGGCTTCCCACAAAGTAGTAAGCAGTCCCATGAGTGAAGCCAGACAGCCTGCAAAGGGAGCAACCCTCTGCTCTGAGCACAGGAAAGTGACTTCCTAGTTTCACAAAGCACAACATTTTGTGATATGCACCTTGTAGCATGTAAATATATACTCATTATCTTGTTCAGATGATCTAGTTCTAGGTACATGAGCAGACTGCTGTTTGGGCTGCTGGGTATTTGTATTCTCTGGTGAATGTCCTCATTGCATCACTACAGCATCTGTTTGACAGAGTCCTTTGGGAAACTTGCTGTTTACAATTTAGCAGACTATCAGGACTGCTTTGTACGTTCACAGACAAAATTAATACACAGAAAATCTTGTTTTGAAAGAGCTTTCTCGTAGTGGAGAACTAGCACACAGCTCTTAGACTGACACTTCTCCAGTTTAAATCCATGCTATAAACCTCATCCCCTGGGATGAAGTGAAAACAGATTCTGCTAGCTGAAAGGAACTGAAAACACAGCGTAAACAAGCAAATACAGTAGTTAAATTCTTTTTTAACTACTCTCATCATGTTGTTCTCTGAAGTCACATAATGCCTCTATGTCCACAGATGTGGCAGGGGCACCCATGGCTGGGCATCTGGGCACACACTGGCAGATAGAAGGTGGCAAAAAAGAGTAATACTGTAGCCCACATGCATCTCAGGTTGCTTTTCATTTCAAAAACAATACTGCAATTCTTAAAATACAGTGGTTAGGACCAGTAAAAATGTACGCCTGGCAATCTACAACATTCAAATATTCTGTATTTTTATATTTTGTGCTTTGAAAGAGCATGGATCAGAAGACGATTCTATTTATTAATTTTAAAAATTCTAATTCTAGCATATGTACAACACAATTATTTTTATTTCTTCATTAGTTCCAGTTCATTTACTATATACGCCTCATTGCTCCATAAAGACAGAATGTGCTGGGCGAATGCTGCTAATTAGCACTTTGGATATAAACAAGCTGTTAGTTACCAGAACACACAGCAACCAATTCCCCATGATCCTATTTAGAAGAGTTCTCGTCCCTTCTTGATTCCGAATGCAGAATGAGAACATCATCAGTGTATATCCAAAAAATCTACCAAATCGCTTTTCAACTTTTCTCAAAGGAAATGTGGACTAAAACATGTTCTCCTGGGTGGTTAGCAGTGTCCCTGTGCACCAAAATCCAGTAATGAAAAGATGACAGACTAAGTTATATTATATCCACTTCACTATTTCTAGAAGTGACCTTCTGAATATTGTGAAGAATCCATGTGTGTGAAAACACATGCAAACATGAGGCTGTGCTAAATACTGATTATTTAAGAAATCCAGAAAGCATGTCGGATTCATTTAGTTTTTATAAGATTATCAGATTGGCCAAACCATCTTATTTCTGCATTTAATAATCAAGTTACATCCATCCATCCACAAAATTTAGATTGAAAAAAACATGCTTGACAATAGTGGATGTGAATGCAACTATGTATGTGTATATATATATGTATACACACATACACTCATATATATGTATCTATGTATCTATCTGTGGAGGTCAGATGTGACCCTACTGCTAGCAAAGCTGATGAAAAACTCACCTTATGACAAACTTCTGATTTAATTTCTCTGAGAGCACGTTCAGAGAACACACAGCCACAGTTTCTCAAGAAGCAAAACCTTCAAAGAGAAGATGACAAGACATACAATTGTTTTTAAGAAGCCCTGTGCAGTGCCAATTTAACGCAGAAACAACATAGCAATGGGGTAGCAGGACACAGCTAACTTCTTTACAAATTCTTGCAGCTAACTGAAGTATCAGCATCTTCAAATAGATTAAACCACAACACATTTTTTTATTTCATTCTCGGAGTAACTCCTGATGGGTTTACGACAATTTCTCAAGTGGATCTTAGCAAGACAAATGCTCTTTGAGATGTTTTTGTACATTTGCTATAGGTTGTTATAGGACACAAAACCACAGATGGTTTGGGTTAGAAGGGACCTTAAAGCCCATCCAGTTCCAAGTCCCTGCCACAGGCAGGGACACCTTCCACTAGAGCAGGTTGCTCCAAACCTAATCCAACCTGGCCTTGAACACTGCCAGGGATGGGGCAGCCACAGCTTCCCTGGACAACCTGGACTCACCATCCTCACGGTACAGAATCCAGTACATAGACTCAAGTGCTTATTATCTCCCACTCACATAAATAACCCCCCCTATTATGTGTATATATATTTCTCTCCTTTAATGAAAAAAGGTATCTTGGGCATCAAATACTAAGAAGTAAATAGGATTTCAGCACCAGATAGTCTTCTGTTACTTCCTTTGATCTATAAGGACAAAATTTTATCAATTCAATTTCTTACATAAGTAAAATATGTTTTCCAAATCTTCTATTTAATTTTAAATAATGTTTTAAGTTCTTTTTAAAAACTTTCAGGGACTTTCAGTTTTATGCAAATTTCCACAGAGAAACAACATCAGAAATCCATTTTAAGCATCTAAAATTTCAGTTGAGGCACACAGTAAAGCCCCCAAGCAACTTTTAGTCACTTTTTCTCTGCAAACACTGCCCTCTGTACTCCTTTATTTCATATATAAATTAATTTAGGAAAGTGTTAACTTTTTATCTTTCCTCTTGAATATGACAGGACAGAGAATTTAGCGCCAACTCCCTCCTTTTGAAAGGAAGACAAATATTCACACAAAGGCTTGAGCATATATGTGATTTGCAAAGCTATTGATTCAAACATTTTTACCTGCTCTATATTCTGTTTACACAGTAATGACTTTTAAAACAAAATGCAGAAACTTCAATACTGACCTATGTCTTCCATTCATTTCCAATCCCACCACTGGGCATATAAAGCGTGCAGACTGCATGTCATCATATTTGTCACCTTTTATACTCTCTTTATCACCACTCCAAGCTGGATTATCTGCAAGCTTTAGTTCTGTTACATTCTGAAAAACAAAAATACAAGTCTTAAGCTGTTTAATAATTATTCTTAAGCCATGATAACATCCCCTAAGTTTTTTTCAGTGTAATTTGCTATTTTTAACACTTTCAGCATACACTAAGAAGACAAGCAAACTGAGGTCTTGTGCTTGCTTTAACTTTCATGGCACTCTTCACTATTTGACAAAACCCGTTTACCTTGATGCTTTTGATATGTGATGCAGCTTTCATAGGAGTTTTATCAGCTGACTTATCCAACAAAAATTCAATGATGGCATCTTTATTATACAACCTGTAATATAAAAAAAATTTAGTAAACATATTTGATTCTCATAATATTCTTTCAATAATAAATTAGTACCTTTTATTACTGTTGTCTATAAGGAAACATTCATACCTGCCCAGCTCACAGGCCACAATTGGGCGACACAGCTTCTCCTGACTCAGAGCACAGTAGTGCCATTTTGCCACCAATTCAGCGTTTTTGTCAGCCTGAAGGAAAAACAATACTCATGATTTAAAAATAGCTTTGGTATTTGCAAATTACTTAACCATAAAAATCAACTAATACTTGGAGCGTTAATCAAATCCCCAAGTATCTTACCAAACCTACTTTCTACACTGCAAGCTTACCCACTACACAGCCTTAGCAAAACTTTTTAGCAAAATTCATTATCAGCTTTGAGAAGCTGATATGCAAAACTAACTTTTCCTGCATTATGGGCCCAGGGATCATTCTCCCTCAACTGACTCAGTTTTCTTATTTTTAGGACCCTAACCTGTCCCTTTCCCTCTTTATTCTTTTTTTGTTCTTCATATAGTCTCCATTGCCTTCTTCCCTCTAGTTCTGCATCTCCCCCCTGCCTGGGTCAGATCCACTCCCTGTAAGGATCAAGATAACAAAAAAATAAAATAAGGGTATCAGGCTGCTACCTGATCCTCCAGTCTAAATCCATGAATAACAGATTAGGCCACAAAAGAAAGGCTGAGGTTCACACCTTCTCCAATAGGCTGGTGTGGAGCAGAAGGGGATTTACTTATTTTACACCAGCAAGTGAAGTTTATCTAAGTTTTCTGATGCTTCTTGTGAGGTCTTCCCCAATCTTCATCCACCTATACACACGCGGGATGCCACTGTATATCCATTACCCTAAAACAATCCCCCCAAAAGAG
Organism: Psilopsiagon aurifrons; assembly: GCA_025447955.1. NCBI lineage: Eukaryota > Metazoa > Chordata > Aves > Psittaciformes > Psittacidae > Psilopsiagon > Psilopsiagon aurifrons. Next base: position 1,293 of record JAOEHY010016124.1, on the reverse strand, counting down.
CCCAAGCACTATTCAGAATGCAGGCAGATGGAATGCTGACATGGCCCACGGTCTGGGCACACAACTAAACTACCTATTAAAAGCATTAAAATCAGCCGCCACGCCCCTAGGTGAAGGCAGAATGCCCTGTGCCCGGAAAGCCCTCCAGGAGAGCCACAGATCTCCGCTATGGCTGCCACCAGCGCCACAGATGCAGCCCCGAGGCGGTTCCCCCGGAGAAGCGCCTCCCCCCCCCGCTGCCAACCCCAGCGGGCCGGGCGGCTTTCATCAGGCCCCCTCAGGGCCTCTTCCTAGGCCGCGGGCCGGGCCTCAGCTCACAAGGCGGGCCCGACCGCCCCGGCCGCGCTCCCCGCCGCCCCCTCGAACCTTCTCGACTTTGCGGGGTCCCTTGACCAGCTCATGGCGCTTGGGGATGGTGCCGCCATCGCACCCCATCCCGGCCCCGCACCCCCGCGCTCCCGCGGCCGCTCCCTCACAGCGCCAGCGCTTCCGGCGCGCGCGCAGAGCGTCATCGGCGCTCCGTGGCAACCGGCCGGCTGGGGGCGTGGCCACCGCTCAAGGAGGGCGGGGAGGGACGGGCGCGTCCATCGGGCGGTGTCGGAGGGGGGCGGGACGTACCATTACGCGCCGGGGGGGTGCATCTTCTCCTCGTGGGGTGGGTGCCTCGGCGGCTCGTCCGTCACCGCAGCGGGATTCCCCCTTTGTTGTGGGGAAACTCCTCATCGGACACCGATTTGGGGCGATTTATGGCCAAAGGAGGTGTAAGAGCGGCGGGGGGGCCGCCGGGTGCCCCTGCTCCCCTCAGCGCTGCCTGGGTCGCTGAGGCAGGAGGGGCGGTGACGGATCGCACCAGGGGCGAGCTTAATACAGCTCTGAGCCAGCGTGAGTTGCGGTTACCGCGCCGAGCTGTGCGAGCAGTATTGTTCACAAATGCCGGCGGTTAAATAGCGGTAAAAGCCGCAGCGACTGCCGAGTGAAGGTGAGGATGAGCTGGGTTTCCACAGCGTGCGGCGGGGCAGCGCCAATTAGCTGTAACTGCTCACAAAGGTAACCGTCCGGAACAAAGACACGGGTACAGCCCTGCCGAGAAAGGCCCGACTTTGAAATTTCAGATTAAACTGATACAAGGAAAGCAAGTGCCTGGAAAACATAGGGTTAAAACACTTTTAACTTAGGTCTAAGATGGAGAATAAGGTTTGCATTGTAAGTCTGTAGAGTGATAACAGAATTTAGTAGTCTCACTAATATGAGTGAACCATTTCTTTTCATCCTTCTAATGAGTGAGTTCTTTCT
>JAOEHY010016123.1:0-47949 GCA_025447955.1 Psilopsiagon aurifrons | reverse complement strand
TTTTATGTTGAGGACACCAGAACTGCACACAGTACTCCAAGTGAGGTCTCAGGAGAGCAGAGTAGAGGGGCAGGATCGCCTCCTTTGACCTGGACACGCTGCTTTTGATGCAGCCCAGGATACGGTTGCCTTTCTGGGCTGCAAGAGCACACTGCAGACTCATGTTCATTTTTCCATCAACCAATGCCCCAAGTCCTTCTCCTCAGGGCTGCTCTGAATCTCTTCTCTGCCCAACCTGTAGCTGTGCCTGGGATTGCTCCTACCCAGCTGTAGGACCTTGCACTTGGCATGTTTAAACTTCATCAGGTTGGCATCAGCCCACCTCACAAGCATGTCAAGTTCCTATGGATGGTATTCCTTCCCTCCAACGTATCAACCGAACCACACAGCTTGGTGTCATCTGCAAACCTGCTGAGAGCGTGCTCAGCCCCACTGTCCATGGGGTTGAACACGACTGGTCTCAACACCAATCCCTGAGAGATACCACTCGTTACTGGTCTCCAGCTGGACATTGAGCACAACTCTTTACGTGTGGCCATCCAGCCAGTTCTTTATCCACCGAGTGGTCCACCTATCAAATTGATTTCTTTTCAATTTAGAGACAAGGATGTCGTGCGGGACAGTGTTGAACGCTTTACACAAGTCCAGGTAGATGCCATCAACTGCTCTACCCCTGTCCATAAGCCCCGTTATTGAAGGCCACCAGATGCTCAGATCTCACATTTTTTGGTATGCCATCACTCTTGTCTCATATATATATATATATATATATATACACATCCATGCACACACAAAGAACAAGATGTCCTTCCTTCGTGCATGGACTAATCCCTATAAAGCTGTTGTGTTCATCTGGTCCATGATGTTGGCCTTCATCTCTTGTAACAGTCTTTCGAGCTGGAGAAATGGTGTGCTTTCTGGGATTGTTGCCTGCGGATGACGCCCCAGAACTTGTCACTCCTGAGTTCTTCTGGTTTTGTCAGAGTTCATTCTTTGCTGGGGTGATGGGCAGAGGGAAGTCAGGGCCAGTCACTGATGACCTGAAGGCATCTGGTTGGTGGGCTATAAAAGTGCTACATAGCAGGCAACAGCATACAATTGAGTTCTTTGGCTGTTTTCCCCTAAAATCAAATCCCCTTAAGATACATGTTGGATTTCCCCATCTTCCTGCATTACCCACCAAGTATGCCCAGGTCCCTGAGCAAAAGCTGTCCCACGAGTGGGTTTGCCTTTACCTGATAACCCAGACTTGTCTTCCTAGTGAATTCTTTATGTGCACCACAGGAACTTTGTCCCCTTCTACAGTATGTAAAAGTTCTGACTTGGCTGTGCCAGCCCTGTTGGCAGATCCTCTGGTGTTGACCAGCCAGGTGGCTTTTAGTTAATGTGTATCCCAATGTTTGAAAGTCCCACCACCCATTGCTCTCAGTGTAGTTTTTAACAGCCCATTGTACCGTTCGATTTTCCCAGAGGCTGGTGCATGGTAGAGGATGTGATATATGCACTCAGTGCTATGCTCTTTGGCCTAAGTGTCTATAAGGTTGTTCCACTGTCTGACTCAATTCTCTCTGGGGTGCTGTGTCACCACAAAATCTGTTTCTCGAGGCCCAGGATAGTGTTCCGGGCAGTGGTGTGGGGCACAGTGTATGTTTCCAGCCATCTGGTGGTTGCTTCCACCATGGCAAGCACATGGCGCTTGCCTTGGCGGGTTGATGGGAGTGTAATATAAGCAGTCTACCAGGCCTCTCTGTATTTGTACTTCAGCCATCATCCTCCATACCAAAGAGGCTTTAATCATTTAGCTTGCTTAATTGCAGCACGTGTTTCACTGTAGTGAGTAACCTGGGCAATAGTGTCCATTGTTAAATCCACCCCTCCATCACAAACCCATTTGTATGTTGCATCTCTGCCCTGATGGTCTGAAGTGTCATGGGCCCACTGGGCCAAAAATAATTCACCCTTATGTTGCCAATTTAAGTCCATCTGAGCCACTTCAATCTTACCAGCTTTATCCACTTGTTGTTTGTTCTGGTGCTCCTCAGTGGCCCTACTCTTGGGTACATGAGCATCTACATGGCGTACCTTCACCACCAGGTTCTGCACCCGGGCAGCGATATCTTGTCAAAGAGCAGCAGCCCAGATGGGTTTACCTCTGCGTTGCCAGTTGCTCTGCTTCCATTGCTGCAACCAGCCCCACAGGGCATTTGCCACCATCCATGAGTCAGTATAGAGATAAAGCACTGGCCACTTTTCTCATTCAGCAATGTCCAATGCCAGCTGGATGGCTTTCACCTCGGCAAACTGACTCGATTCACCCTCTCCCTCAACAGTTTCTGCAACTTGTTGCTGAGGTTGGTGTAGCAAGCTGTAGTGCTTGGAGCTGGAGTCGCTGTGCTGTCTGTGGTGGTTGGAGTCTGAGTAGCTGCTGTGCTTGTCACTGGGGTTGGTGTAGCTGCTGTGAATGGAGCTGGAGTAGCTGCTCTGTCTGTTGTGGTCGGAGTTTGAGTAGCTGCTGTATTTGTTGCTGGGGTTGGGGTAATTCTACTTGGAGTAGTTGTGTTATCTGTTGTAGTTGGAGTTTGAGTAGCTGCTGTACTTGTCACTAGGGTTGGTGTAGCTGCGGTATTTGGAGTAGCTGTGTTGTCTGTTGCTTTGCCATCAGATCCAAAGACATTTTTTTCCCTTTCAAGGTGCTGAATAGTGTTGAACAGGGCTCTGTAAGACCTAACAATCTCTGTGAGACCTGACAATCTTTTTTTTCTTGTAGCTAGTTTGTATTCATTTCTGAGGGTTGTCAGGACCTACATTGAAGCAAAGAGGTGTAAGGAGCAGTTACAGCATGGAAGAGTTGGGTGACTTAGGTTGGTTACTAGCGACAATTTTGGCCCTGATCGTTTTAGCCTGAGGGTGTGAGGGGGATATAGGTAGTATTCTCTTGAAATACCTACAGAATTCTATGAGAGCAGGGACTCTCATAGTCAATATCCTAAGTCAGAGAAGGAGAATAGTTAATACAGTTGTGACACAGAGTTTCAACATTAAAACATCTTATAATTTAGGCTATAGCTAATTACAGCTAGAATTATTTAAAAAAATAAAAGCACTTTTACAATTCTATAAAAATAGCCTTTATTAGGATGGAACAAGACGTATTTTTTTTGCTGTGTTCACAAATTAACCAGTAAAATGAGAAGCCATAGCATGAACCTGCTCCTGCAGTTGTCCCTGAGGAAAACTTTTTCTTTTTTTTTTTTTTTTTTTACTTTTTACATTTTAATTAAGTGAAAACTAGCTGTTGTCATTACTGATTTGGCAGAAAGATCGAGAGGCTTCATAGTGGAATTAAGATTAATATTGGAGGGATAGCTTAGGCAATTAAATCAGACATTGCTACTTTCTGTAGACTCATGATACCTGTTTGCTTTGCATAAGTGAAGGGGCAAGAAACAATTACATGCTGACGAATGTTACCGCCAAAAGTGATTGAAATATACAGGCGTGCAGCTTCCCTCTTGCTCTTTAGGTGGCACTCTTGTACTGCTACCTGAAACTGTTGGATGGACGCTTGAAGTAGTTCCTGCGTTCATGTTAAAGCTGAAGACTAGAAGGAACTGGATCTCTAAGGCATTTAGTTCGGTAAAGGAAAGATTCTTGACCTTAATTTTATATGAAGTTCAACTTAACTATCACAGTATACATATTTATTTTGTGTGAGAAGAAATCAAATTTTATGAACTCCCTTATTGTAAGTAATTTTTGCTATACTATTTCTTCTTCTAATTTGGATTCTCTTTTGCTCCCCAAGTAAAGGACTACTGAGAGAACGCACCACAGCATATAAGCTAGGTTAGTGTTAGTGGTGCTTACATAGATCAGGTTGTGTCAGTTGAGCTCTGCAGTGAGAATTTTCTTCTGCCTGGACAGAGTATAAGCACAGGCAGTTATAAGTATTAATGGAAGTGTAGCAAAAGGGCATTATTTCTGAGCCCTAGAGAATCAAGTGAGAGTGAAAGAGTAGCATGTGACTCAGTATTATAGTGAGTAATAAAACCTTCATTCACTTGCATGAGAGTAGGATTTACTCTCTTTGATGTCAGAGAACTGCGAAAAGGAAAATTAATTCTACCTAAATTGTTGTTAGGTGTATATTTTGAGAGTGAATCATATTAAGATCTCAAGATTGATACGTATTTTGTAAGAGTATGAAGCTTAGATCTGCCTTGCATTTCTTGAGGAGCGGGGCAGTTCTAATAAATTGTCAGAAGTAACAGATCTTCAGAAGAAAATACTGGTTATGTTCCTCTTATCCTAAGGCTAAGTGAACAGGCAGACTCCACCCCCATGTGTAAACTGTTTTGCCTAGCAGAACTTGACACCAGTTTGTGGCCAGTCAGGGATCTTCTGGATGTACAGATTAATTGTCTGTGCATGGTTCTTTTATGAGCAGTACTCTTTTTTTTTTAGTTGGGACTTGGAAAATTATGTGATAATTTTCAGTATAACGAACGAACTCTTAGAAATTACTGTGTCATTTTTATTTTATTTTGGGGATAGAACATACTAATCAGCTTAACACTAAACAGTGATACATTCAATACTGTCTTACAGCTGAAATGCAGTATGAATAGCACACCAAACCAGTATCAGTAAAGTCTAAATTCCACTTGTATATTTGCCTTACAGCATGTTCAGCCTTTAAAAACATATTTTGTAAACATCTTATTCTTTTAATTAAGACTGTAGCTTACACGGCTTTGTTCAATGAAATCTAGTAAATAGGAAGCTGTATTCGTGTTCTTTGCATTTAATAAGATTCTTCTGATTGTCCGTTTTTTTTCATTAGTACATGAAAGACCTGTCAGTTTGGGGGGGGGGTTGGTTTTGTTGAAGTGTGGAAGAATCCTGTAGTTCTTTATTTTTATCATGAATGTTTCTAGGTCATTGCTTCTGTATTTTACACTGTAGGTGCCTGAAGTTCACAGATCATGTTGGTAAATTGTTTAAGGATCAGAAAAGAGCTAAAAAAAGTGTGATAGGTTGGAGTCCAGAGGAGGGCCACGAAGGTCATCAGAGGTTAGAGCATCTCTGCTGTGAAGATAGGCTGACAGAGTGGGTTTGTCTAGCCTGGGGAAGAGAAGCCTCCAGCTGGAACTTATTGCAGCTTTCCAGTACTTAAAGGGGCCAACAAGAAATCTGGAGAGGGGCTTTTTGTAAGGGCGTGTAGTGGCAAGTCAAGGGGGGGTGGCTTTAAACTTGAGTGGGGAAATTTAGATTAGATATTAGGAGGAAACTTTACTGTGAGGGTGGGAAGATATCATTTAATGCTTTTGAGGTGTGGATTGCAAGGTTCACACCAGAAGCTTCTGAAAAATCAAATTACATAGCAAACTTGATAGGTTCTTTCCTTTTTAATATGATGTTATTGTAAGTGCGTGAAAAGTAGTATGATATAGCTATTGGAGATACAGCAATACACAAGAACTTTTTTTTTATGGTTGCATCTTTTATTTTAAAAGCTAAGTTGAAAAGAATATGCTTCCTTGACAGCAATTAGTTGTTGCCTTCCTGGTTTTGTAGTTTATTAAGGTTGTATGATAAAAGTCAGAAAATTGCACAGTAATTATAAGAAATTATTTCTCTTGGTGGTAGGATGTGTTTTGTTAGTTTTGGTTCTTTGGTTTTGCCTTATGATTTCCCTCCAGCAGTGGGGAGGTTACAGAATAGTTAAGCTTCAGCTCTCCAGATATTTCCATCAGTCTTGCTTGGTTTGTTTCTCTATAGTTCTTTAATTTCAGAAAGATCAATAAAAAATATTTTTAAGTGTCATCATTTTCCAGTTCAGGCTTAAGTTAGTAAGCTTTTCTTGAGATAAAATTTCAGTTATATTATTGAGGTAGGGCTGGAGATACCACAGGCTTTATGCAGTTTTTGGTGTATGATTTAAGATGCTAGAAATGCACAACTTTACTTGAAGATCTAATTTTTCTAATATAAGCTGTGGTTTCTGAAAAGCTGCAATTTTCCTTTAAGCTGATATGTGGAAGGGATGGTGGTATGGGTTTTTTTGGTTTTATTTCATGTTTTTAAAATTTGATTTTTGGTTTATTCTCTTTGGTCTGAAAATATTACCCATAATAGTAAAAAAGTGTGTAGTACTGTCTATTGTGGAGGGGGGGTTTATACTACTGTTCTTTATACTGTTTTTCTTTCAGGCTTTCTCTGTTGTTTTCTTATCTCCATAAAAGAAAAGAGAATGGAAGGCATGTTATTCTCTCTGGGCACAATGTTCAGCTGTTACCAAAAAAAGTCAAAAAGGAAAAATTTTCCTTCTTTCTAATTCTAAAGTCAAGGAGGCTTCTACTTGCATCTCTGTTATTTCCTAACATCTTAATAAAGTTACTGTGGCTTGTAATTATGAGCCCCCTTTACTTGAGAATTTTGACATTATATAAGCTATTCTTAAAAGAAAAAAGGCCAAATGTGAGTGCATTTTGCAGATAGTGAGGATAACTAACATTAATTTCTTGTTTTGTTTTTAAAAAAAGTATGTATTGGAAACCTAATCCAAATATATGTCTATGAAATCCTGTCCTCTTCAAAGTAAAAATCACCTCTTTGTTGAATTATTGAAGTCTGATTTCTACATTATTTTAGTCAATGGGGATTCTTTGGGAATGTAAGTATTTAATTGTGAGTACTTTAAAATTGTTTGCGGTAACTTGAGTAGCAATCTAGCAATCTCCTTATGAGTACCCCTTTATATATTTTAGTAGTAGGATGGACAAGTTAGGCCTACCACTGCGAACCGGAAGAGATGTGTAGAGATTTTATGATGCTGATACAAAATCAGACAGTGCCATCAAAAGACCAAATGAGTTGTTGCCTGTAAAGAAGTATTACAAATCAATGTGGTTTATCTGTTTTGCAGAATCTTCCTCTAAAGCACTGGAATAGTAAAAGTATGACTTGGGCAGACATCTGTCACCCAGGTTGTCTGCTATATAATGCTGTGGGAGAAGAGTATGTAATATAATTAGTATAAGCATCTGTTTCATGTTAAGTAAACAGTTTTACAGTAGAACAGGAAAGATTAAAACTTTTACAAGAGTTGACTTCTTTTGTTACTGATTATGGACTAAGAGTAATGAACGTCTATCTTTGTAAACCTGAGATAAAACCGTTGAATGATGTGAAGCTGAAGTAAGCATTTAAGCCTGATAACTATACAAATGCCTTACAGGCAGATATTTTATGACAAAGTAACTTTATTCTCTGAAAGTCAGATACTTACCTATCTTCTACTTCTGTGAGATAGCTGTGGTGGTCCAAGAATTTGAACAGGGAAAACTTTGTAATAAGATGTCCAGCATTTTATTAAGTCCAACTTATCTAAAGACTTTTGAATGTTCAGCTATTTGTAAGATCTAAATTTGGAAGAAATTTTATTCCAATCTTTTAAAAAGGAAATAGATACTATATAGTAGCTAACCCTTTGATTTTAATTTGGAAGATGCCAAATTAAATTGGGTTGATTCTTTATGAACAATACCATAAAGCATATTGCAAAAGAGAAATTAGTAAGGAATTATGGGACACATACATAGAATGTAATGCTTTAAATAGTAGAAATGTGGTTAAGTCTCTTACTATTATTTTAGTATTGTAACTAAAGCTGAAGTATCTTTCGGACAGGGCCAGAATATTTGAACTTAGTTTTTTATTTGAAGAAGCAAAAGGAATGAAGGGGGGTGGTATCTTTTTTGACAAACAGGTTTGTTTGTTTTTTGTTTGGTTGGTTTTGTGGGGTTTTTTTGTTTTTGTTTTGAGGGGGGTTTCTTTTGGTTTTTTTGCATGTTTGGCTAGAGCTATAAATCCTGTGAACCACCAAAATCAGGTCAGTTTTTCATTTTATAATACATTATAAGATGCTAAAAATTTGAGTAACTAAAAGTGCTTACAATAGCCCCTATCCATAGGGCAGTAATTTGATTTTTCTTCTTGAGAGAACCTCTGTAAGAGTATGGGTACTTACTCTGCTCTTCATAACTTCTCTGTTCTTATTTGAATGTCCACTGAGTTTATGAATTAAATCTGCCTTCTGTACAGGACGTGATTCAGTATGTTACATGCCAACAGCATTTGACAAATTTGAATAGCTACTGACTGTTGTTAAATTCAGCATAGCAATGTGGATGGTCATAGTTTATGATTTCTGGACTTTGGTATGCATGCCATTAGTCATAAGGACCTTATTTATTATTTTGCACAGAACTATGAGTTGTTGTGGGTGAGAGTGATAACTGTCAAGAGTATGTGAAAACACTCTTGTCTAGGGAGCGAGCTTGATACTTCAGCGTGTTATTGCAAACTCCAACCAAATTACAAATGCATAAATAGAGAAAGCTTTTCATTTTGCAAGCAGTCATAATTCAACTAGGTGTACAACATGAGCTGAAGTCACCTTCAGTCTTATTTCTTTTGAAATTCAGAACAGATAGTAAACATCTTTAAAGGTATGTCTAGATTTTAAGATTTCAAGGTGTCATTGTTACACAGCTTCATCTGCTGTCAGGCTCCATTAATACTTCACGTGGTACAACTTAGAACAGAGATCTACTTAACCTTGCAAAAACAAGACCAAAAAAAAAAATCCAACCAAAAACTAAAAAAGAGCCCAAACAAGCTAGGCAAGTAAATAGAAGTGCAGAGATTGGACAGACTGGAAGAGATCAAGCTCTAGTGGCAGAAGTAGAGATAATCTGGAATGTCCAACTCTGTTGAAAAACATCTGTCTCTAGAGACCACATTGCAACTTAAGGATGCAATTTCAAGATTTGTCATCAAATATACAATGATAATCATGTGTCTAGATCTGGGATGAATAAAGCTGTAGACCATGGTAGCCTGCTCCTTCTGCTGATTTACTCATCAAAAATATCAGAAAACATTGCAGTTAACTATAAGACTCATATTAAATTTTCTAGTCTAAAAATAGGTTTGGGGGTTTTTTGTATTTTTAGAAAATTATTTGGGATAAAGAGTCTGCAGAAATTATGCAGTAAGCTGTGTTTAAATATTTCAGAATCAAGACATGTTAAACCTTTAATAAATGATGTTTTACCTCTTGTGCCTCCCTCATTAGACAGGGTAGACAGTGCACTTTCAATGTGGCTTTTCAATATTTTGGTGGGGTTTTTTTCCTGGTTCAGTCAGTGGCCTCTGCTCTGTACTAGATGCCACACAAATCATGTATATAAGACACTAATTTCTGAAAAAATTCTCTAGTATATACTTAGCATTAAAACAGGTGAATTTTCAAAGTAATTAGTGGGATGAGGGTATATTGCATATATTTTAGAGAACTGAACAGTTAAAATTGAAGAAAGAATATTTGTCAGTTTTTTCATGTTAATTTGTGTCAAATATCTAGGACTCCTAGAATTACGTTTAAAAATAATTGAGTCAAAGTGTACCTTGAAGAGACTTCAGTTTAAGAAATTAATGCTGTTAATTGCAATATGTTTGGCCCCCCCAAAAAAAACCCAGAGAAAACTGAATCAGTAACTTTTTTGGGGAAAAAAAAAAAAAACAAACACAAAAACAAAAACAAAACAAAAAAAAAGTTTTTTATTACTTGCAGTTGTCTGAACAGGAACTGAGACACAGTTCTGTTCTTTACTTCATAGTCTGATCATCCACAATCCTTGATGATCCATTTCTGTGTCTACAGCTGAATTTTTCTTTATATGCTTTTCCAGCTTCCTTAACAATGTAACAGTATACAGAATGTTCTTTCCCTTATTGAGCTCTAATGAATTTTACTCAATTATAAGCAAAGGTCTCTTTTCAGTGTAAAATCAGATGAGGGAAATAAATAACATAAGATAGCGAATTTAGCATCTATACTGTTGTGTATTCTTGTAACAGTGTAATTTAGGTTACATTTAGAACTTTTATCCTGAATTTTGTGAAGTCTAAAAGACATAACTTTTAATAAGTTTAATTCTGATATAACTTATGTAGTGCTTTTCAGGTTTTTTTGGTTTTTTTTTTTTTTTTTTAAATTATAAAGCTATCTTTAGAATCTCCTTGCTAAAGAAGTTGGGTAAACAGGAAAACTAAGGGAGAAGGTTGGTGTTTTGCCCAGTTGAGTCAGAATCTTTAATGCTTCTACTCTACCTGTTGCATGTAGAAGCCATTCTTGTTAGACTTGAATATTTCAGTTAAATATGATGTCACTTGATTTAATCTTAAATTTAGTTCCTGATTTCAGGTTTCGTAGTGAATCATTTGATCACTTTTCCCCTGAAGTGTTTCCACTTAAGCTGAAAAGCCATCTTTAATCTATGCTCATAAACATGAAGGAAGAAATGTTTAATGCAACATGTCTAAAATTCAGGAGTTCTTGATTGTTCCTCAGTTGTGTCAATGTTGCATTTGAAGTTACTGGAGTTGAATGCATTTTTCTTCCATATACTTTGAAAACCAAACCAAGACTAAGTTGTTTATTAATGTGAAACAAGCAGTTAGATTCATCTCAAGGGAAGAAAAAACTGAAAGTCACTTCTGGGTTTTTGTTGCCAATTGGGCTCTTGGTAACAATTTTTTTAAATGGAGTCTTATTTTAATTTTATCTTCATGTCTATGAGCCAGTCCCAACTTAAATTTCATTTACGTGTTGGTGTTCCAAGAATGGGAACAGCAAAACTTGTTGGGTCATGCACAAGATATCAGTCACCAAAGTCTTGCTAAAGAAGAAATCCCAGTGAATGGTAATTCTTTTGAGTAGTGATGAAAAATTCTGTCTGTGGTCACTGATGATAAAAGGATGCCCATTCCAATCTTTCTTTTTTTGTGCTACCTAGATTTTTCAGGGAATTCTGATGTTTCAGTAGTCGTCAAGTAAGTAGTGAGATGTTCTGTATGCTTAGGATGTGCTATTCATTGCATACTGGCTTCTAATGAAACCCATGATTCTGAGGAAAGCAGCTTTCATAGCAGTGTGGTCATACTATTGAAGCCAATTTCAAGAACGCTGTGAAAAGCTAGGAAAAAAAAAAAGGCCCTAATGCCCAGCTGGATCGGCTTTCCTTCCTCCTATTTATAAATACAGTATTTATGCTTTGAAGAAAGAGGATCTGCAGCATTATCTGAGAAGTATGCATCCTAAATGAAGTCTGTGGCTATGAAGAAAAAAAAGTCTTATGAGTCGTTTGATATTGGTCACAAAGTATTGAGAATATGGTCTTCCTTCTGCATTTTTTTTTTAAACTTAAGATGTGCAGTCAGCTGCTTTCTATTTCTGTGAAAGCTCTGCCAGTCCTAAAAAGTGACTTTTAGTTTGTCAGGGTAGACATTATATACTGCAGGATCTACCTGTATTTTGGTGTGAAAGCAGGTAAAACTCATGAACAAGAAGGGATCTGCTGTTCTGTTTTGTTTCTCACTGTAAGATTGAAGTCATATTCAGTCCAAACCATGCAAGTTCATGCCAGAGCTCTTCTGTCTGCTCCTAGTAGGAAACAAGTTATGTTTTTCATGCAGTTAATTGGTGTGTAGACTGTTGAACTCTTTTTTTTTTTGTCATTTGTACATATATGTTACTGTATGTATTTTTGTGTATATATAAATCATCAGATTTTTTTTCTGTTTTAGAGGTGCAACAAAGACACGGACATCAACCCCTCCTAGTGTGGCACGAAACATGAGCACAGGTGCTCTAACAAACAAAAGAAAAACTAGCAATTCAGACAGTCACTCAAGGTACCTTTGAATTTTGTGGATTTTTGTCAGCAATAGAACCTTCATTAAAGGGGAGTGCTTGTTTACAAAAGAAATTGGGGAAAATATTGTTCTCTGCAGTTAATAGATAACTCATGGTCAATATTATTTAGCATGTTTAATATGTGGAATATGTATTGCCTATTTGTCATATAACAGCACCTTTCTCATCAGCTGTCTTGCATGCAAGACTGTTAGAAATGTCAAAAACATATTAGGAGAGCTGTTGAAAAAAAATAAGTGAATGATCTTTCAAATGATGAGTGATTCAGTTGAAATTTAGTTACATTGCATGCTAAGCACAGAAATTCTATTGTCTGCCCTTTTAAAAGGTAGGATAAAAATTGTATTGCTGTACTGTATTTTAGCCTTTCTTGTTTTGGCGAGCCAATTTTTAAGTTTTCCAGCATTCCATTTAATACAGCTAGCAAAATTAAATATCCTAAATTAGGTATAATTAGATTAGATCCTCATTTAGATCTTAAATTTAGAACTTTCTAATTCAGATCTTACTAATTAATAATCTTAATTTAGATCTTACTAGAGCTAAATTCTAGATCCTAGGCCTAAATTTTTTGGCGTATTTATTGTTTTCTTGCGGGGAAGGTGAATATCTGGAGATAAGTAGGGGAGTCTGTAGAGTCACAAGATATGTCACTGTAAATCAACAGGAAGTGTAACAATAGCAGTAATTCACTGCAAGGATTGGAATAATTTTACATCAAGTTATACTGAACTGAGTCACAGAGAATGTTCTTTATCTGGGCATTTTCAGGTCTGACAGTAAAATTGGGTATGACAGTGGAAACTGCACATCCTCAGTCAATGGAAGTTCAAGAAGCAGTGAAGGAAATTCACCTGTACATTTATCGAAGTTCTGCCATGAATGTGGAACAAGGTATCCAGTGGAATGGGCAAAGTTTTGCTGTGAGTGTGGAATTAGAAGAATGGTTGTGTGAACGCATTCTTAAAAGCAAAAAGAAAATGAGAAATTGGAAGCATCTACTATATACTGCTGCATGGAAAACTAGAGCACTCCTTCCAGGTAGACTTCATGCTGCAAACATGTTGAAACACCATATTGTAATTTTCTGAGTGCGATCTTCTGGTTACATAGTTGTTTATAAAGAAAAGTATATACTGTATATAAAATAGCAGGTACCTAAAACTGTGATATTCAAGGAAATACTCTTTAATCTCTGGAAATATTTAAAATTAAGGTAAAAATGTGTTAAGTAACATAGGTGGCAGAAGTGTTTCAGTGTTACTTTTTGTGTAAATCCTACTAGATAGGTGATGTAAATAATTCTTTATCTAGTAGGATAATACCCATAGAGAACTAGCCATGGAGAGGCTTGGGATCCGGAAGTTTCTCTGTGGAAATATTACCTTCAGATGTGACAAGGAACTTAGAGTCTGTGTTCTAAGTGACAACAATATGAGCAGCTCCTTACAAATTCCAAGCTGAAAGTGCAAGAAGTCTGGATCCCGTTAAACTCTTTGAATAGTAATATTCTAATTGGACTTCCTAGAATTTTTTTAAAGAATCAAAATGGAATAACTACCTGAGAATTCTGTCCACATGTAAGAAAAGCAAGGTTTTTGTTTGTGGCTTTCCATGTTCTATTTTCTAATATGAACATGTAAATACTTTTATGTATTTATGAGGAAACATATGATACTGTCATTTTATTAAGTTCCTTTTGTTCAGAAATTCTTGTCTTCCTCCTCCTGTGCTCCACCGTGATTAACATATCTAAAAGTTTTGTGCTTTTTGCCTTTAAAGGTTTTCAAAGGTCCTGCTCCTTTTTTCTCTTCCCTCATTTCTTGAAGGAAAGACAAAGTCTATGCTTGTCCTACCTAAATGATGAACCCTTATTTTGGAACAAGCCCTCTTGATGTATCCAATCTAAAGAGTTCTATAAAAAATGTATGATATTAGAGCAGTAGAACTTGATGCAAGCAATCACTGGTTTTTATTCTTATTCCTATGCAAGAAGCACAACTTATACATGAGCACGTGATGGAGAAACTGAGTTCCATAGGTTGATGTGTTAATACTTTACGTGGATTTTTTTGCTATTTTCTGTATTCCTGGGCTCTGTAGGGCAGTCTCTCGAAGTTAGTAGTGGACTTTGCATTAATTTATTGGGAAGAAAGGTCAGGCCCTGGAAGCCCTTGTTGTTTTTATAAATTTAACGAGATACTAAAACCGTTCAAGCCAAATCACATAACTTGTATCTTAATGTAGTAAACTGTTTTGTGAAGTTTTGCTTCAAAGTACTGGCACCATCTTTGTCATGTGTGCAGGAACAATCTGAAAGAATTTAATTGTGCCTTTCCCACAATAAATACACTCAGAAATGGTTACTTTCAGCTCACAAACACTGTTGGTATCTATTCATATAATTTCTTTGTAGCTTATGCAAAATATAATGTAGTGTTCCATGACAGCATTAGGATCATTGTTTGCATTCTCAAAACTTGTGATTACGATCAGTGGGGCCAATTTTGAAGACAGCAAGATAGAAGAAAAGCATCTTCAAAGCATGTTCCTGTCTTAGAAAATGAGAGATTTAAAAGCCTTGACTAGTCACGTTGTGACTAGTCACAAATTATTCATTTTTTATAATTAGTTCAGAGGTATGGTATTCTCTTACATTTTTTGTACAAAATTATTTTTAGAAATTATCCTTCATTAGAGTAGTCTATTATAATTTTCATTAACTGAGCATGGTAGGTGGATGACTGGTAATGATACTTAGAACTGACAAATCACAGCTAAATGATGCTCTAGGTAGTTCAGGTTTTAGGATCGATATTTTGGCATGTTCGTATCCGTACTTGTTAAAAATGGAATCCTGCATCCTTTGCATAAGTAAGCCTGGTTTGGAAAATTGGGCCGTGGAGTTCTGCAGAATGAATTACTGCAAAGCAAGTGTCAATCAGCAAAGATAAAATCCAGAATAATTTGGATCAGTTAGTGAATCTACTGAGAAACCAAATCCCTTATCTGAATTGATGAACTTCCAGTTCTTGTTTCTACTGGAAAAATGCATTTTACTCTTTATTGAAAATGCTTTCTACGAAGGGAGAGTTTAGTAAGAAACAAACACCTTCTAGGTTTTCCAGGATTGCTGTAACTGTAGAAAAAACTGATGGTTTGTCCTGTGAATTGTAGGTGGCAGGTTTCCTAGTTTCAAATCAATCCACATACAGTTACCATAATTTCTGCTTTCTGAGCTGTTTCTGTAAGTCTCTGCTTCCAGTGTAGCATTCAGTAAATTTCTCCAGCGACATATCACTTATTTTATTTACATTTCTATGATTTATAGCAAGGACTAGACAGGAGATTAACCTGAACTGAAAGAACATTAAGATTTCCTGAACTTTTAATTTGTTCTTTCAAAAAAGTCTAGTGAAACATAAATAACTGTTGATAGTAACATTGGATAATGTGTGTGTTTGAACCTGCAATAAATACAAGCAAAGAAAAAATGATTAAGTGTGCAGTTTACTGATGTACAGTGAAACTATCAGAAGCCTTGTATTTTTCCACTTTAGCAACTGGTTTTGTTGCTGAATTACATAGGTTTCTGAAGTCTCTGGTACTACAGACCATAGACTGTATTACACAAGGTATCAGCACACATTGCTGTGGTTCCATCTCAATGTATCATGAAATTAGTGGTTTAGGGTTACTCAAAGAATCACCATCGAAACAATTGTGAAGAGTAGCTTTAATATGAATTTCTTAGAGTGTGACTTAACAAAATTTGATGGTAAGGTTCACTCCATTACTTACTACATGGCTAAAACATACCAAGGAAAATCAAAGTAAAATCAAGCTATAAGTAAGTATTAATGCAGAGACTGAAGGCACAGAAGGGTAAGATTTAGTCAAGAGGTTCAGAGTGGATCCCCTTGCTTTGTAAACTGATGTTGCTTAGGCGCAATTAAGTCTGGTCTTTGTCACAGACTTGGTCAGTGGTTTGTATCTGAAGGGTTACATGTGTGCCGGTTCACCACAGAGGGGATTTTCACACAGCTTTTACTAACCAGCAGTCTGTAGTTTTAACATTTTGCTCTGCGATTCAGTAAGAGTCAAGTGTAGCATTCACTACACTTGTTATGTGGTGTCTCAGTTAATTTGCATGCAGATACAGAGACATATAAAGGTACCCATTAAAAATTCCCCCAAAAGTTCAGTGAAATACGTCGCTGCATTTCTAAATGGCAGAGGGTTGAGCCTTGAGGAGTGGGGAGTCTTCAGCCAGCTCCCATTTGTTGCTGTCTGCGATGGTCCTCTGGTTGTCACAAACCTGGGCATGAGCTCTGAGGGGCATCTCATTCAGAGAGAGGTGCTGGTAGCAGCCCGCTGTAATCCAGGAGTGTTCAAAGGGCCTCACTTTGGACCACTCTTTATAGGGTCATGAAATGATTGTCTTTAATCAGGAGTAAATTTCCATCTTGGCCACAATCTGAGCTGGTAACTACTAGAATTTTTTTGGCACTCCAGTAACAGTGGTACCTGTTCCACTCAGGCTGTGATCAAGGGAAAGAATATTCCAAGGCTATTGGAGGATGACTGATTATCCCTGCGCATTCTTTCCCACCTTAGCCAGGAAACAGGAGTCCCTGGTATGGCCAGTGCCTCCCTTGCAAAGTGCCTGATACAGGTGCTTGAGCACCCAACTCCTTAGAGGAAGGCCAAGGCTTGATGGGAATTAATGAAATTGTAGAGCAGCCCAGTGGGGAGAAATGCACTACCACACAACGGAATGTTTTTTTTAGGAAATAATAGATTTCATATGTTTTCATAATGCCACTGCAGAACTGAATATGGGGAACAGATTTGTTACATTTAGAGAGAAAGAGATAGTGTATTAAGGGAGATGGCCTCAGAATTTTGAATTTTTAGGTGCATTAATGACCTAAAACTAAAACCTGTTTCCCTAGCCCTCCCTCTGCTTTTATACCTTGATTTTTATGGCAGGAAAAAGCAGGTATACTAAGAGGGGAGTTTTCCAAAATGTCTCAAGAGTCAAAATGTTGCTAATTGCGAAGATAAAACTGGTCAACAAGCTATGCACCACTGATGCACTTCATTGACGAGTCTGAGCTTAGCTGGTGTCATTCTCTGGATGCCTTGTTGACAGATATTTATTTTAAAAGCCCAAATTCCTTAAGAGTTCATGTGTAAAATTAGGGTGATGCAATTACTTAATTTAGCATCTGTATTTCCAGTTCTGTGTGTGTGTGTGTGAGCAAGCATGTGAGAACTGGTAAGTTGCGCAAATGTAAAAAGTTGTTTCACTAAAGCAGAGTTTATACAAAACAGGTGTAAGTGCTACTGGAGGATTATGAAGCCTCAGGCAATAGGCTAATGTAGTTACTGTCCATTTAAAGTGAAATCATTGATGTGACTGTTTTAATGATTTGTGTACCAGTATCTGACCCTATGACAGACTTACTGTCTGCCATTGTACCTTCCTAATGTGCTTACTAAGGTTATTCCATTCAATAAAAAATAGAAAAAGAAGTCAGAGGTAAAATCCATTTGAAGGAACAAGGAGAAGGCTTGTTTTGGAGTCTGGCCTGAGGATGTTCGCATTCCCATTCTGCTTTTGTGATGTCTTTTGTACAAGGGATATGTCTGTGCCTGAATGAGTGCAGGATCATTTGAACCGTGTAAGTGCGGTGAAGTTATGCAAAATACCATCTTCAACAGTACAAACAACATAGCTTAAGGTTTAATCTTTATATGATGTATCTTCACACAGGTTTATATTTATGCATGATACTCACTACCTAGGTATTTTCAGAACTGGAATCTATAAATATACAGCAAATTAAGTGTATGGTTATGTGGATAGTTACGTCCTCAGTCTTACACACCACCACAGGGAGGTGGGCATGGAGAAGCACTTCCCCATTTCAGCTCATATGTACAAAATGAACATTTAGGCAGATTTTTGAGGCTTGAGAAGTCGTTGGAGGGTGGGGGAAATGGGGAGCTCTCCATGGTGCTGGTGGTACTCAGCCTTCTGCAGCTCCAGCTCTTCCCTGGGGTACAGGTAGCAGAGTCCATGGGCTGATGGTTCTCAAATGTATTCCAAGAGCTGAGCAAGTCATTGAGCTTGTGCCTCACCATTGCAGTTGAGAGAGTTAGTGCCTGAAATGCATGTGCAAAGAGGACTGTTTTGTGATGCATACTGAAAAAGGCAGTGGAAGGAGGTGTGACTGCAGTAGTTTAAATGCTAATAAACCATGTAGCAGTGCACACAGTACACTATGTAATTAGTCTGAGTATAAAACAAAGTGGTATTGTCTAGGTATCACAGAGTTCTCCAGAAGTGCTAGATGCCAGCAATTAGACTTTGTATATATGCAAGGAACAAACTTGTTACGAGTTTTCTTTTAATATTGGCTGACAAATACGTGTTTTGTAAGAGCACTTTTTGCAATGTTAAGTCTTTCCAGTTTGACTAAGCTAAGAATAATTACATGGGTTGTATGACAGGGTAGACAGGTAAACAGGTTTTGGTGACTCTGATGAAAATAGTTTTATTGCCTTTCAAGTATAGCACATTCCAACTTTTGATGGTTTTGGTTGGTTAGTTGTCCTTTTCCAACTCTCTGGTAAGGTTTGAGTTACCTAATTATGTTGTTGAAAAAGTGTTTGGTTGATATTTTCTTCCCAGTGTTCAGTTTAAGTGATTACTCTTTCATACTAGTTCAGTGGAGTGAATTTTGTTTTTTTTGTTATGTCATTCCAGAATGCAAATTTCTGGAGTATCCTACTTAGCTCTATTCCATTCCATCTTGCCAGAAAACAGCTTATTCATACTCTCCCTTAATTAGTATTTCTTCTTTACAAAAATAATCAATGGAAAAAATCATATTTCTCCAATGCAAACATTAACTTTTGAGTCAGCAAATCAAATATTCATTTCAATACAACTGAATATTGAAGTGAAGTTTTAAATGGTAGCGCATGGTTTACCATAGTTCTGTATTTGGATTTCTGGCAGAAGTGTGAATGGATTTGGGTTTGATGTGTAAAGTGTTGAGTATTCTAAGACTGTTACAAATACCTACATTGTATGATTGCTGTAACTGTTGGTGTTCATTCTTTATATGTTACTTAGTACGTATATTCATAATTCTATTTATTGATGTTCTATGTTTTTAAATGAAGTATTCATTCATGTGTTTGTGGTGATTAATTTTGTTAACATTGCATTTATTATGTTTGCCTTCCCCTCGCACATTGAATATTTGTGTTTATGACCATCCAATGGGTTTGGGGTTTGGGTTTGTTTTGTTTGGGTTTTTTTCAGAATCCCCGGGTTTGTTTGCATCTTATTTGGTATATTACGGGATTTTTTTTAAAGTGTCAGTTCTGTTTAAATTAATAAATGTCAATCACCACCTAATTCTAATTTGCCATTTGTTAACAATAAAGCAGATATACCAATAAAGCTGTTTGTGATGTACACATTTTTGTTGTCAAATGTGAAACTGTAGTAACAAAAACAGCACAGGGCTAAGTAACATCATTTCAACCTTAAGAATATTTTGATGTCTTTCGTCTCAAGTACACCAGACCTGATGTGAGAACCGTCCCCTGTCTTCTAGTGGCTGGGAGAGAACACTTAGTTATTCTTTTCAAAGGATAGAGCGTTTTTATTGACTTGTGAGATGAGATTCCTCAGTCACCTTGAAAAATAATCTATATCAGATACTTTAGTCAGTGTCATCTGCCTGTATAAAGTTAACCATATCTCTTCTTTTTCCCAACATTTTTTTTTTTTTTTATTTTTTAAATAAGGCTGTAAGGTATAACATGTAATACGTAACCTAAATTTGATCTGGCCTTGTTCTTGTCTGTGAGGTTACAGCACTGTTTTCTAAATATGATTAAGCATTAAGCAGGAAAAATGCAGAAGTTAACACTTTTCTCAGTGAAATTCACTTATGTGAGCAGAAATCATAGTGAGGGGTTGGGTTCCCGATTTTTTGGGGTTTTTGGGTTTTTTTTTGTTTGGGGTTTTTTTGTTTTTTGTTTTTTTTTTTTTGGCTAAATACAGACGAGTAAAGATCAATTCGTCTTTTCTTTCCTCATTTTAGGGAAAGTTCCTCCTACTGGGCTTTTCTGTTTATTTCACCACACCCTCTTCAGAGAAAAGCAGATATGACTTCCATTCATTATTGATGAAATTTAGTTATGTGCCAAGAGTCTGCAGAATCTCTTGTCACCTCTGAGTTTCCATGATATTCCACATACTGGTTTTCTCTTTATTCTAGTTCAGCAGGAACATTCCCAATTAAATAGCAGGAGGGAAAAAAAACAACGAGGCAAACAAAAAAACACAGTCCAACAAAAATCTAAGGAGCTGATGAATGAAACCTATTGTAAAGCCAACATCTGTTCAGCACAAGGCTGAAAAGATGGAACTGGAAGGAAACATATAACAAGCCAGAAGAGGTTTACTTCTGCATCTTGAGCTAAAGAACTGCGGTGACCTTCCTTAACCAGGCTTCCTAACCACCAGAAATTCTTCCTTATCATAAACCACAGAAGACCTAACTCATTCTTGCTGTTAGAAATGTGCAACATTCTCTTGCTTGCAGGGGTTAGGCTTCCCTTTTTGCCTTCTCGTCATCCCTTGCAACAGCTTTTTACTTATTTAAAAACCTAAGATTTTTCCCTTGACACCTTCCCATAAAATCCATGTATTTCTAAGTCATGAATCTGCCTACTCATATTGCTTATTTACTGTGGCCAAATAGATAAATACATAAATGACAGTGGCAGAGAGGTAGGCACAGTGGTGATACCCTGCGAAGTTTCCATCCCTTCACCCATTCCTGCAAGGTAGTTTATTGTTGCTAGATCTGCAGTTTCGGGAGAGACTGGAGAAGGTTTTCAAATGGAAGGAACAAATCAAAAAGCACAAGCAACTGCACTTAGCATTTAGTTTTTGCATGTAAGTGGTGACTCAGAAAATTTGGCAACAAGGATTAGGCAGGCAAGATATTCATTAAGAGAAACAATCGGAAAAAAATCCAGAGTTTCATAATCTATCCATTTAAATTCCTGCTCTCAATGCAACCTTGGTCTTTTTCCCAGGATAAGCTTGAAACTGCTTGATTTGACTCAAGATTGAAGTTGTGGACTGCTGCTCAAGTCATTTAAGATGACTGGACTTACAGTTTTTTAATAGCTAATCCTGCATCTGTGTGTTTTTCTTTTGATTCCCGCTGACCTTTTCTTGCCAAGTGTTTATTGGGAAATTCATCTTGGCTTTTGACTGTTCCTAAATTTAAAAAAAAAAAAAAAACCACAGAAAACCTCGAATTTACTCCTCAGTCTCCTGAGGGCTGCTTTCAGTAGAAAGGATTTCTAGAGAAGTCCTTACATTCTCCTATCTGCAGTATGATATTGGGAAATCTGTTTCCCTTTCCTATTACATAAGAGTTACGGGTGGGGTTTGGGTGGTTGGGTTTTTTTTCACTGTTTGGAATTGAATTTGTAATCTCTTGCATCCAGATCTACAGAGAGTATGTTAAAACGTCTCAATCACAGTTCTACAAATATCTACTCCTGCCTCAAGCCTCTTCAGCATAGATATATGGGGGGCTTAAGGGAGTGTAGTCCAGGAAAGCAAAACTATGTTAGCTTTGCTTTTAACCTCTTCCCTCACCATTAGCAGTAGGGCACACTGGGTTTCATGGATTCAGTACAGTGATCTTATGCCAGTCCAGGGAGATGTGTATAGAATCATAGAATAGTTAGGGTTGGAAAGGACCTTAAGATCATCTAGTTCCAACCCCCCTGCCATGGTTCTTTAAAGTACATCCCACCATTTTTCAAGCCTTTTATTTGAATACCACAAATTTTTCAGAGCAGTTCTGTGGAAAAGTTATTTTCACCAGATAAAACAACCTTATTCTGAACCAGGGAACAACAGGCTGACTTAACTAAAGATTTCCGGAAGTATTCAGTCTAAGGTAGATACCTGATATGGAAATGCCTACCTAAACTGGCCAGGTAACAAGCAACGAAGAAATGGGTATTTTATCATGGGAAGTTCCAAGCAGCTGAAGGTTACATTACTAGCTGTGTTTTTAATGTGAAAAAAAGCTAAAAAAGGACTAACGACACCCAAAACAACAGCCCAATACTATAGAAGAAAATATTTTATTACCAAAGGAGTTATAATATCAAAGTAAGAAACTGCAAAAGAGTTATAAACAACTATAAAAATACTTCTATTTATCCAAAATTAAATATGAATACTTCATTAGTTAAATGCCAATATATTATTCTCTGACAATATTCACACATTTTAAGTCATGTATGTCTAAAACATGTTGAACACATTATATAAAATAATTGCATATAAGAAATTACAATCTGAAGGTCAGACATTCTAGCTCCTCCTGCAGCTGAGGCTAGGATAACCAAATACACAAGAATAGTGCTGTTTCCAGTCAGCTGAACAAACTTATATTCAGGAATCTCCTTTTTCACCTTCTATAGGTCTCACTGTCTTGCCTCTACTCACAGCCAGTAGACGTGTGCTACATCTCTCAAACACCAGTACCCTTTCTAAGTTTTTCATAAAGTTAACTTTTTGCTTATTTTTTCAAACTTAAATCAGTTTGCAGTCCTATTAGATGCCCCCACTGAAAACATTACTGCATCGGCAGAACAGATCCCAGAACAGCTGCTTGTTTGGTAAATTGCTCTTTTTGGTCCTTAATATGTTTTATGTCAATAGTAAGGAAACAGCTACTTTTCCATACCGTTTCCTTCACCTGAACCTTCTAAGATGGTTTTATAAATTGCAGTAGACATTTAAGTATATTGCTTTCATATGACAGTATTAGAAACTGACTCAAAAGATCAGAAATTCAGAGTAGCTTTTGAAAGTGGGACTCAGCCTTCTGCCAAGCTCTGTTTCAAATGCTGGTCTTCTATTTCCACTTCTAGGGCTTCAACAGCTTGATTTAGCCATTTCCATTTATTCTTTCCCCAGGAACAAGGTACAGTAGCTGTCCATCAGAATTCTGGCATAAAGTGTTCACATAAATGAGCAGAGTTACTCAAGCAATGCATAGAAAATGCAAAGACACTAATGCCACTTTAGAAGAAAAGACCAAGATCCACCTGGAATCATCTGGAAATTATTTTTTCAAATTTATTCCAGCAGGATCGAAGGCTAGATATATTTTCCTTCAGTTCACATAATTCTTGGTTACATTTCTTTTTGCACTGTTCACCTGTTTCTGTATCTTCGTTATGATGCATGTTTACCTGCGTGCAAACCTGAAAAAGAATAGCTTGTATTGTTAATTGAGAAGTGCTTATACTTTTCATACAGACATCTTTTAAACAAACTGATTCCATTACATCTCAATAAACAATGGAGGTACCTTACACAGTAGTTAAGTCAGAAAGCTGGGCTACTTACAGAATGTGCCTTGGCGGTACACAGCCTGCATCACTCTGATGTTCCCCCTCTGAGCACAACCCCGCTGCTGCCCTACTGAACTGAGAAAATGTGACTTTGACAGATATGGGGAGCTGAATATGGAATTGATATGGACAGATAGGGAGAGCTGAAACCAGTGTGTGCAACTAAGAACATGTGTCCTCAGTCAGTGTTTTAAAACTTATCCTCCATTATTTAAAAGACTGGAAAAATAAAGCAAACTAAATTGTGAGCCAAACTTCAAAAAATATGACTACATGTGTAGCACCTTGAGACTGGCGAAACAAGACAGACCCTGTTCACAGGGGTTGATGCTATGGCCCAGTGTTCAGGATGTAGCCCAGAGAGAAGATGACACTGGCTCTTGTCCATATTCAATGGCTGTTCACTATTTGTACCATATTACTTTAACTGCTCTTTAAATGCAACTAGGCATGCACAAGGTTAGGCATGAGTTTCAAAGGTGACAACCCCCTGCCTTCTATGATGTAACTGGGATAACTTTTATGGTAAGGCAAATGTTGGACTTACCACAAGTGGCTAAACAAATTGTAGACACCAACATTACTTTGAAGATCTGGTCCTGGATTATACATGTTTCTCCATTTCAAGGAGAAAAGAACGAGTCAAATGCAGCCTTCAATCCAGCTATTTGAGCCAGTCATAAAGAATTATATCCTTAGCTACCTGTGGAGAGGCTTTTTGATGTTGGTCAATATTTTTGTGTTCAACAGGTAACCGTGAGCCACACTTAAAAGAATGCTCCTCCTCTCTGTAGGTCACTAGATTTGAGTGACACGTCAATGAGCGGAATCTGACAGTGATCAAAATCCAAATATTTTTAAATGTAACTGTTCTGGTTGAGTTTGAGATATTGTGGTTAAAATAAAGATCAAAGGTGTTATGGAAGTGAGAGAAATTCCCACTAATTGTTTGATGAAACAAAGCAAAGCAAACATTCACCTTATGGTAAAACCCCAATGAAAAGTAACAAAGTATAATTTTATACACTAGAGAAGTTAAAGTCCTTCTTTGCACAAGTGTAGTCTTTGTCTTCTACTGGAGAATTAACTCAGGTATTTCAGCACTGAACCACAGTATGTATCTTCACTCTGGACTTCCAGGTCATTGTCTCAGTCTTTGCACTGGGCTTAATGTCTATTACAAGATATATGCTACACAGAGCAAAATTTATCATGCACATAACATGTTCATGATAGCTTTGAGAGGTAGATGTGATAGTCTGGGTTGAACAGCTCTAATTAATAAGTCACACACAGTATACTGCAGATTCTCACTATCACTCACCTTTTCTTTTTTGTGTCTTTCACATTTGCACTGTAGAACTTGTAATGTCCCACATGAGACTAATGCTGCTCTCCATCTGAAGTCTTTGCTTATTTTTTGCTTATGAAAGAATCTGAGCATGTTGCATGCCATACTCTGTAGTGCTTCTATTTCCTGTAGAGAGAGCAAGGAAAACAACGTGTCCTGAAAAGTCTGTGCAACATTAATTCTTTATAATGTTGATCTGTCTTTTCTAAAAAAGCTTCATTAGTTGCCATAACATTATTTTGCTTTCATAGTGACACTCTTTTCCAATAAAACACATGACTAATCTGACCTACCTGCCACCTGTTCCTAATATTTAAAGTATGAATTTTTAGTAGTAATAATAATAGCATAAGGAAATCAGCCGAAGTCATTCGGAAAGCACTGAATTGCTTTTAGACTCAGTCCTGTTATCAAGTCATGATTAAATCTGCAGCAAGAGCTGCCAATTGTGCTTTTTGTCATTTGAGGTCTGCCCAAACAATTACTAGTAAGGCTTTCAGATCTAAAGTGAAAAGCTTAGCTAATATGAACTTCTGTAGAAAAATGAAAACAGATGTGAAATTTTTATGTTTACTTCCATTGTCAAAATAAAATAATAAGATTTCTGCAATATTTTGGATTAAAAATGTAGAATAATCTTTATAGTAGGGGAAAAAAAGCATTTCTTGGATATGGAATTCTTCATAATTTAATTTTTAAAGTATCATTTAACTTGACAAATTTTATGATTCCAAATTCAAAGAAATATCATGATTTGACTATTAAGAGGTAGCATTACTCTGTATCACAATGTAGTTTTAAGGGACTGGACTGTACAAAGAACCCACTTGAGTTTGTACAGTCTAAAGTAAATTTTGAGAAGTTAAATTTTACCTGAGTATCATTGCAGAAAAACACTTTTCTATTTTCATGGTTTATATTCTTGCAGCACCTGTCACGATACTCTGCAGACATATTTACCTGTAAAATATCATATATGTTTAAGCATGGAAGTACTTTTAATCAAGTGAGCCAAGTTTCTCACTAATAACTGATGACTTCAACACTAAATTGTCCTGCAGCATCTCTTCAGGGGTCAGTGTACAACTCTGAGCTTTTCCTTTGCAAGCAGGCAAAACCCTAATTCAGCCCCAATTTCTACACGTATTTACCCATTCATACAGAATCACAAAATGGCTGAGGGGGGAAGGGACCTCTGGAGGTCATCTGGTCCAAATCCCCTGCTCAAACAGGGTCACCAAAAGCTGGTTGCAGGGACCACAACCAGATGGCTTTGGATTATCTCCAGGGATGCAGACTCAGCAACCTCCCTGGACAACCTGAGCCAGTGCTCGGTCACCCTCGCAGTGAAAAAGTGTTTCCTGAGGTTCAGAGGGAATCTCCTGTGTTTCACTGTGTGTCCATTGCGTCTGGTCCTGTCACTGGGCACCACTGAGAAAAGACCAGCTCTGTCCATTTTGCTCCCTCCCTACATAGATTAATAGCCATTGATAAATCCCAAGTCTTCTCCAGGCTTAACAGTCCCAGTTCTCTCAGCTTTTCTTTACTGAACAGATGCTCCAGTCCCTTAACCATCCCCATGGCCCTTTGCTGGACTCTCTCCAGTAGTTCCGTATTTCTCTCATACTGAGGAGTCCAGAACTGGAGCAAATCTATTCATTTTAAACCTTTACATTCTATCAAGTTACTTGATTCTTTGGAATTTGAAAACATACAAGATATTTAAATCTCACATAGACATCAAATGCAACATTTGTCTATGTTTGTCTCAATAAACCCATGCCCCAGGCATCTAAAAAGACTGTAGCATACACTTGGCATATACACTGACAGAAGACATCCTAAGCAATATCACTTGTTGCCTTTTTGTGACCACAGTCTTTTATCAACAGTTTATTCTCTATGGCTTTTTTATTCTACTTTCACACTTGTCATCAAGATAACATCAAGATGACAAATGAACTCAACAAAATTCCTTTGCTTTCTTCTTCAGCCTGTATCTAGATAGCCTAACACAATCAGAAAGGGTTTAAAACAAGCAGCTCATGACAATACTGTGTTAGACACACATTAGACAGTTTAGTTCTAAAAGTTTTCCTGCAGATTTTTTAGGTAATGTTGCCTGTATTTCAAAAATTCACCCAAGACGAAGAAGACCAAGAATTTCAAGAATTTCAAGACCAAGAATTAAGGGAGTCAAATACTCAACAAAAAAAACCCCAAACAATAAAAATATGGGAGATAATGCATATCTCTGCTTGTACCACAACAGAATGAAGGTTTGCTGTAATCACACGACACCAAGATTTAGAAACAATCAAATAAATAAATAAATAATCACCCTAAACCCTATATACCTGTGGCTTCAGTAGCCATTTTCGAAGGAAGTTTATTGGCTCTGACTAAAGCAACCAAAGGGAAATCCTGGCCTCAGAAAAGGCATTACTGAAAATCAAATCAACTTACGGAGGTCAAGTATACAACCCACTAGACATCTCCATAGCTGCCTCCAAACATCAGGCTGAGGGGCTGAAGGTTCCTGAGTTTGGCTCTGCAATTGCAGCGAAGTGCCTGGTGGGCAGTTCTATCACCCAAACAGCACTGTCCATAATATCTGCTGTTATGTTATAGTGACAAGACTATACACTGCTTTTACAGAGAAGAGGAATGAATCTCTCTTGAACTGGAAAAATATAAAGACAGGAAAATGAAGAAACTAACACAGTAGGTGCTTGCACACGCCTGCTCTATGAAGTAAAATCTTCAGAGCTCATTACATTCCTATTACCTTTGACAAACCCCAATTAATTACAGTTTATTTAGTTAGTTAGTTATTTGGATAACCATTTTAGTTCTCATACAGTCTCCTAAAAAACTCTATCTCCTAAAAAACCTCACCTGGAATATTGTGTTCAGTTTTGGTCCCTGTATACAAAAAAAGATGTGGACATGCTGGAGAGGGTCTAGAGAAGGGCCACAAAATGGTCAAAGAACTGGAAAGCCTGCCATGTGAGGAAAGGCTGAGAGAGCTGGGCTTGTTCAGCTTGGAGACAAAATGGCTCAGGGGACACATTACCACCATGTTCCAGTACTTAAAGGGTGGCTACAGGGATGGAGATTCCCTTTCTACAAGGAGTCACATGGAAAAGGGGAGGAGTACTGGGCACAAGTTATTCCTGGGGAGATTCTGACAGAACACAGGAAATTTTTTCACAATGAGATCAACCACTGGAATAATCTCCCCAGGGACATGGTGGATTCCTCAACACTAGTCACTTTTAAGATTTGCCTGGACAGGATGCTGGGGCATCTAGTCTAAGTCATGCTTTGCCTTGAAGGGTTGGACCTGATGATTTTTGAGATCACCACCAACCTAGTATTCGGTGATTCTGTGATTTATTACAATTAAAAATAGATAACCTAAAGATGTCTGGAAGAACAACATTGGCCGAGAGAGTTGGGGCTCTTCAGCCTGGAGAAGAGAAGGCTGTGTGGAGACCTCATAGCAGCCTTCCAGTATCTGGGGAGGGACTCTTCATTAGGGACTGTGGTGATAGGACGAGGAGTAACGGGTTCAAACTTAAACAGGGGAAGTTTAGATTGGATATGAGGAAGAAATTCTTTACTGTAAGGTTGGTGAGGCACTGGAATGGGTTGTCCAAGGAGGTTGTGAATGCTTCATCCCTGGCAGTATTCAAAGCCGGATTGGACAAGCCTTGGGTGGCATGGTTTAGTGAGAGGTGTCCTTGCCCATGGCAGGGGGTTTGGAACTAGATGATCTTAAGGTCCTTTCCAACCCTAACTATTCTATGATTCTATTGCTCCATTCAAATCCTTGATGGCACCCTGGGGCACTGAGTACATCAAGCTTCATCCTGCACTTGGGCAGCCGTCGGCAGAAATAAGTTAACAAACTAAAGACGATACTTATCTTTTCTAATATGGCCCTGAATATTTTCCCCAACTTTGCTGCCTTGTTCAGGATAAGGTCATTTATCTATGGAGAAGTACAGTTCTTTTTTCATAATCTCAACAAACACAAAGAGATCAGAATGTTTTTGGAGATTAAATGATCGTTCCATGTGCCTAAAAGTATTTTGTTTCCAGATGAAGAGCTGATGTGTTTTGATAGAGAAAGGTTGGAAACCACTGGCATAATGCTCTGAAGGATGGTGGTAGATTAAGTGTGAAGAAATACAACAGGTCCTGATTCCTCCTTTGAAAAAACACCATGTATCACTTGCATTTCATGCAAATAGATCTTGATTAAGGACTGCAAGAAAATGGTGAGTTCTCATTTAAGTGACTAACTATCAGAAAAATCCCATTTTCATAGAAAGTGCCTCTGATAATCTAGCTATGGAACATGCTTTCTCCCATGAAAGTGTTCTTGACAGGTAATTTAATTGTTAATAATTCGTGATGAAGAATTCGAAGGTAGGTTTTGGGCATGGATTGGAAAACTGATATGATACTGTTTTCAAAGCTGTAATAAATGTGGCTGATAAAGCTAAAGATTAAAAACTGAAAATTTTCTCTGCTGACATCTAGAAAAGTTGATTCTTTGTTGACTAAACATGATACATTAATAGACAAAATACAAATAAACTTTTACGGTTGTATGCGTTTTGTGCCTCTGTTCATTTGTATTCAATGGACACCATAAAACTTCAGTTAAGCAGTCCACAATTAGTAGAACAAAATACTGCTTGTGTAATGCTTTCTCCTTTTGATAAGAAAATGTAAACGGAGATTACTTCAGAAAAGAGTACTTTTAAATGAAATATATTAGACTATTTATAGCCAAATAGTACATGTATCTAACTAGATGATGCACAGGCACAAACACCTGTATCACGGTATTTGTACGTGCAGACAGGCAGCATCATCATACCCACCAGCATTCCATAATGTGATGTGTGATCTTAAACTGGTCTTTTATTGTATGTTAACATTAGAGCTTTTTTATTATTATTATTTGCTAGCATCTAAAAGTACTCAACATTTTTTGAAAGCCCAAGAACTATTACCTACCAGCTCAAGGATGTCGTGGCTTAGTATATTCTCATACTTCACACGGATTTCAGTTGTTCTATTTCCCATTGCGCAACTAGATGAATTCACTGGAGAAAGAACAAGGAGCAGTGGCAGAACTCGAAAGATAGATCTAAAAAAGGCTGGATTACAACAAGAGCAGTTCAGTACATATTAAATGACATAGATTGCATTCTGTATTAACAAATAGGTTGTACAATCCATTAAAATAATTTAAAAGGGATCTTTGTGCAACCAAATTACTTGAACCTTGAGGGAATGATTCAGCTCCAGATTAAGACACTATTTGTGTGTCTAAACTTCCCCATACTCAATGATGATTTAGCCAGCATGGTTAAGAGCCTTACTGCTATTGAGCTGACCAGCTACTTGCTGTCTACTTGAGCTGAATTCATCTTTAAGCTTCACTGCAAGTGCTGATGGTGCCTCTCCATTGACCATAATTGGACCATAACTACCTAACACACATGTAGACAAGTAAATCTCTTAGTCAGATAGATATAGACATTTCCCTCAGTAAGAACAGCTGCTTACAGAGTAACTGTGAGGTTGTAGCCAGGAAGTGCAAAAGGGATGCCATGATTGGCTGCTACCTTCCTTCCTCTCTGGTGAAGATGGGAGCATTGGGGACCACCAGTCCAGCACTCAGAAATAGACATCGCTGGACTTGGGCATCAGTAGTAAATCTCAACTTCAGTGAAAAACCTTGAGTAACTAAGAAGAAAGCAATGAAACTTGACCACAATCATTATTGATTGAGCAGCATGGCAGAGGAGCAGTCTCTCACAGCCCAGCCCAGCTGGCTCCCACCACACACTGCTGCTTCAAAGCAGAATCTCTACTGCCTTTCCCAACTACAAAAGCCTTTTTTTCTCCCTACTAGATCACTTGTGAGCATGTACATCTCTGTCCTAGAAAGTGGACAGGAAAATTTGTACTCATACAAGCTCAATTCCAAAATTATTCTTGTAGCAAGCTGCCAGCCAAATGGGAAATCCGATGGCCCAAATTTTCAAACCTTTTCATATATGGATCAACCAGGGTCTATTAATATCTCAAAAAATCTAGTCTGAGGAGCTAAATGGATCCTAACTAGATCCTACGTGTAATAAATATTAAAGCTCTGCAAGGCAAATTTATTATAATCTTCAAACTCCAAGAGCCTGACTTCCATAGAGTTTTACCTTCATAAATCTCCATGCTAACTATACCTGTGCTGAGCAAATTATCAATTTGTAGGACTGAGATTTCATATTTTAAAAGTTTACAAAAAAATGCAAGAACTCAATTACAGGAAAAGATTTTCCCAATTTGCCGTTGTACCTCTTGATCTCAGTGCAAAAAAAGGAACAGCAGTGCTTGTTTCTAAAGAACAGTGATACAAGCAACTTGGATCTGCTGCTTCAAAAACACTCTTCAAAAGACACAATTTTCTAAATACAAATCAATCTAACAGACTCCATCACTTCAAACTGGGTCTGTCCAGCACAAGTGGAGATACTAGGTGAAAACTGCAAAGACACTTGTGTTCATTTTTGCTTTCTCTGTACTGTACAGATGGTGAAACTTTTCTAAATGAGGAAAATACAGAATCAAAGCAGGTAATTCTGAAAGAGATGTTGCACACTCCTTTAATTCCCTTGACCCATTGCAGGATCACAATGAAACCGGTTCCTAAACGAGACCTCTGGAACTCGTTAGATGAGTGTCATAAAAAGTTCCAGGAGCTTTCAACTGAAAATTTAAAGGGATTTCCTCAAAGCTGGATACCGTGGAAAGAAGTGGAACTGACAGTACTCCATACAACCAGCACTCCAAAAGAACGAACGAGCACATTGCTGGTAATACCCAATCCCTTCAGCAAACTCGTGAAAACTCGTAAGCCGTATCTGGAAACCCCCAAAGTTCTCCCAGAACAGCCAGTTAACAGTCAGTATTCCAGTATTTCCAAATAGAAAAAAGCCCCTTTGGAGGTTTTGATTAACCCGCCCCTCCCGTGCAGGGAGCCTGAAGCAGAGACACAGGAGCACCCGAGGCGCGCTCCCGGCCGCCGCCAGTTACGGAGTCGCTTCCACCCCGCTCCAAACCTCCAGCTGCCCCAGCCGCCTGGCCCCGCTGCGCTGCGCCGCGCAGCGCTCCGCAGTCCGCGGGGCGCGGTTAACAGCCAGCTGTCCTCCCGCCGCCCCGCTGAACGCGTGTGAAGGTGTCTCTCCGGACGGGCGAGGACCGGAGAGACACCCGGCCCCAAGGCGACGCATCCCCGGCGCTGCGCGGTACCTCAGCCGGGCGCACAGGTGGCCACGGTGAGCAGCGCGGTACAGAGCAAAGCAATGCTTCGCCGCCGCCCCTTAGTCCCACAGCGTCCCGCTGCCTCCGCCGCTCCCAGATCCCGCTTTCTGCAGCGGGCGGGATGGGAACGAAGCGCTTTTACTTTCATTCTAAGTGGAAAACGGAAAAGAAAAAAAAAAAAAAAGGCAAAACCGGGAATTTCCGCGGCCGTCACCGCGGGTTTAAAAGGGCACCAGGAGGCAACGCGCCGGCACAGCAGGCGAGGCGGCGGTGTTGCCAGCGTGGAGACGGTAAGGAGACGGCGCGGCCGGAGGAGCGGAGCAGCGCGGCGGAGCCCAGCCCAGCCCGGGCGCAGGTAGAGCAGGCGCCCTGCGGCTATGCCTGCTGCCCGCGGAGCGGCGCGGTGGGGCGCGATGCGGTGCGGTGCGCGCTCCTTACCATGGAACATGGTCCGCAGGGGGGGTGCCAGGGAGCTGCGCCGGAGGCTCCGCGGTCATGGTGGCGGCGCCGCCTCGCCCATGGTGCCTGCCGCCTGCAGGGTAACGCGCAGGGGGGCGAGAGGAGCCGCGGCGGCCGGGCGGGACTCGGCAGCCCCGGCCGCCCGCCTTCAGGGAGGGGGGCGCTGCGCTGTCAGCTGCGGCTGCGGGACGGCAGGGCTGTGCCAGTCCCATGGGGCTTCCGCCGCCGGCAGGTAGTTTCACTTTCTCCTCCGCTGGCAGCTGCGGTGCTCCCCGACGGGGCTGCGGGTCCGCGGCCTCAGCGCGGCAAGGCGGGCTGGTGGCCAGCCGCCGAAGGCATCCTCATCCGCCGCAGGGGAAGGTCGGCGAGGACCGCCAGCGGGGCCGGGGTGCGCGCGGAGGAGAGCGGCAGCAGCGGGAGCAGACGGGATCCCCGCAGGCGGCGAGGAGCGGCTGTGGCGGGGCCGTGCCGCGCCGGCGGGGGTTACATAGAGCCCCGGCTACACGCCCAGTGCCGTATGCGCGGCCAGGGAGGGAAGGAAGGACCTTGGCAGTGAGCGTGGAAAGAGGCGCTCATCCGCGCGGAGGAAATCCTGAAAAAAAAAAACCACAATTAAAAAAAAAAACACCACAAAACTTAAATGAAGCCACCCATCACAGCGCGCTGCGGAGCCGCTGTTACGGAGGAGAGACACTTGTTGTCTGAGCACGCTGTCGCTCTCTCAGCTGTCCCTCGGTGGGCAGGGGGAGCCGGGGCTGCCCGGAGGCCCCCCGCTCAGGTGGAGGGTTACCTCCGGCTGCTGGCATCAGGTCACCAGCGCAAGGTTGATGATTTTCTGCAGACTTCGCCCCCCACCTCCCCAGTACATCATCTTGAGAAACCTAAGAGTATAAAGAAAAGACAGCGACTGGCTCAGGAAGGTGTTTTAGTGTAGAAGCTTTTGTTCTAAAAGACAGAGCTGCAGCCAGATGTGGTTTTCTAGGTGAATTTAGAATGCAAAACCTGATGCTTTGCTGCAGGTGAAAAGGCTTGGAAATAAATAGTGTATGAAATGACTCTGTAGCATCCTCTTCACCTCTCCCAGTCAACATACTTTTTGAGTTTTGACTTTGACATCACTTTTGATGCTCTACATGAGCAGAGATCTGATTCCAGAACCCCTCTCCCGTCTCATAGAGGTGCTCTTTCAAGTGTGTGTGAGAAATGGGTGCGTATATCAAAGAGTAAACATATGGAGTTGGCTCAGGGTGTCAACTGACAGCTCAGGACGGTTTCGTTTCTTTTCTTTGTATTGGAACTGTGCCACTTCATTCATGTACAAGGAGGTACTTAGCCCTCTTCACTCATCTTTGGGCTAGACTGTTTTGGATTGGTGTACATGTCTTGTTAGTTTTATTCTGAGGAAAAACAAAAATTTCCAGATTCTCTCCAGAAATATTCTGACAGGTCAAGAGCGCAGGTGTTTCCTGCCCGTTCAGCTTTGACCAGATTGACTTTAGTAGTAGTTTCAGATCACTACTATTCTGTTTGGGTAAGGCACAGCGATCGATATCAACACAGCTCCAGACAAGAGTAAGCACCTGTCCTTGCTATGTGCCAGGCTGGATGTGACGAATGGCTCAGATCATTAATCTGGACAGGGATTTTGCCTCACTAGTCGCTACATGATGTAGTTCTTAGATGTGTCTTAAGTTTTCCTTTTTTTTTATTATTTATTATTTTCTTTTCCTTCTTCTACCAGATACTGACTGAAAACATGCCTCTGCACGTTTGAATTTGCTGGTGTGTGCAGGGCAGAGAATGGTATGGGACTCTTTGGGGGAATAGCACCTGGTGTAATACAAGCATATTTAAGACTGGGTGTTCTTACGGTCTGGCAGTCAAAAACTGTCAGTTTCAAAACTCAAAGGATTTGAAAAACCTGCCCTGTAAAGATGCAGTCATGCAAAACCACATCTATAAAATCAATTTTCCTTCTAGGCAAATGGTTCTTCCAATTTCTAATGATAGCACATGTGTGCTCACAAAATGAGGTATTTTATGCAGATGCTAGTAAATTGTCAGGATGCAAAACAAAAGGAAAACCCTGTTAGCTGTTTGGTTATGCTTGTTTTCTGGCTGAAACATCCGGAGGACTGATAATTTCTTCAATTTATAGTGTGATTGATGGAAGAAGCCAGTATGGTAGCTTTACACATTAATGATAACATGACTCTGAAAAGTGATGCTGGACTGTTAACAGGAGTTTTGTTTTTTTATTCATGGTCTTGTCTGCTAGATGGTGTGATCTTAGCCCTGGTTGTATTTAGGTCCCAACCATTCCCTGTTGTGTGACCTAACCCTGACTGTGGCATAGATTTATGATATAAATGTTATTTGATGTATTTTTGTGTGGAGGGTGCTTAAATATTCAAGCTTTGACTGTAA
This sequence comes from Psilopsiagon aurifrons, assembly GCA_025447955.1. Taxonomy (NCBI): domain Eukaryota; kingdom Metazoa; phylum Chordata; class Aves; order Psittaciformes; family Psittacidae; genus Psilopsiagon; species Psilopsiagon aurifrons. The sequence goes on along the minus strand of JAOEHY010016123.1, from coordinate 13,099 downwards.
CTTTTATGTGCTTTTAAAAATATCTTAAATCATCACTTGCATTTTGTTTTCAAAGTACTTCTTTTAGTGATTTAGCGATTATTTTTTTCTGAAAAGATTATGTACAGAAAGTTCAAATGCAAGTCTCCAGAAAACTGTGTTCAGCAGATGTAATTGCCTGTTTTTTAAAGAAGAAACTGAACACCGAGAATTTGAAATACTAAAAGAATTAGTTTAGGACTGATTATATGAATATCATCTGAACAGCCCATTTTAATCAAGAACTCATGAAAGGAGTTTTGAAGGCATAAAAGTTTATTTGGTCTGAGACTTACCTAGTCCAAGTGGCTGTTACTGGTTTGCCCATTTAATGAAAAGCAGTTGATGCCAGGCTATAGTGAGCTCTCCCTCTGGAGTTGAGTTCAGCTGCAGCCTGCCTGTGTCGGAGCGTAAAACCTTTGGGGAGTGAATGAAACTGGAATATTTCTATAGCATTTGTCAGATGTTAGGCGTGTTACTTCTCTTTAATACCTTGGCAATTTATAGGGCTGTCTGTTTAGTAAAGGATATGTTAGCTTTAGCATGTAAATAATTTGACTAAGTGAAATTACAAATATATGACTTCTGGAGAGATGTAGTCTAGTGCAGAGCATTAGTGTGAATGTGTGCTGTTTTCTCTTCCACACTGGTTTCAGAAATATGGTACTGTGAATTGCATAGCTGCAACTGAAAGGCACCAGTAATTTTATCTATTTATCTATTATTCATTTATCTAATTATTTTTTTGACATAGTCCATGATTAATTTTAGTATATTTTCCAAGGATAGGTTCACTAAACAAGTTTAAATTTAAAGATCCAATTGTCTCCTGACCTGATCAAATTTATTTCTAGAGAAGCAGCTATTTTGGTATTGCATATTAACCTCCACCTTAATACCAGTATTCCTGGGTAGCTATATGGTTGCAAAGCACATGATTTCTTGTGAAGTTTCGGATTTTGAAAAGACTAAGCACTTCTGGTAATGTTGCTGACTTTCCTCAGCTGTGGCTTATCAGCTTGAAAAGGTCTTTTACTCACGGCTTTAGATTTTCCTTCAGGCTGTTTGCAGACTTACAGAACCATTATTGAACGCATTACTGGATAAAATTAGTTGAAAAGTTACCAATTTTTTTATTTGATTTTGGAGTAAAATGTACATGCTGAGGTTGTTGCAAACTGGTGGGCCTCAAGGGGAGTGTGGCCACTGTTATTGATGTCCTTATTTTTAAGAATAAATATGTCTAGTACTTAAAATTATTTTCATCTAACTGTGGGGGATGGGAAGAAGGAAAGGCATATTCCTTCCTACTTCACTTTCCAAAAAAAACCTCAAACCACAGGAAGATCCCACTTAACTGGAATTCAGAGCTAAGTTTATTGTGCACCCAAACCTCCTGTTTGTGATACTCAGGTCTCGGAAGTTCTAATCTGTCATATTTAAGCAAGCCCAAGGGCATAATTTTGTATTTGCACTAGAACACCCATTTTGTTGAATGATGGTTGTTACTTTTTCTTTTTCACAAATCACTTGTCCTGTCATTGGGGTGTGTGCTGAACAAAACCATGAACCAATAGGCTGTTTTCTAACACAGAATTATATCCTCTGTTCACTCAAATGGAATTTATATATCTGGGTTTTAGTTTGTTTATTTTTTATAATTCAACATAATTTTCAGTGGAGGTTAAGAAAAAAAAAAATTCGGAAAACTATTAGGAGAAGAATTATGGAAGCATGGGAAGCTCACAGGAAATTTTTGTTATCAAGCTGTGGAAAAGCTTATTCCTTCAATATGAAGCAATAATTATTTTATCTTCCTGTCTTGCAATACAGGAAGATGCCAGGAAAGATTTTATCATGAATAACACGCCAAATAAAGTATTTTGATAAACTGTTGGGAAGGGGGAGTTTCCTAGAAGCAGCACAACCAGTGCTGAGGAGATGGTGTGGTATAAGGTAGGAGTAGTGGGAATCAGGCTCCTCATTCCTAGCCGCTAAGGGCATTGTCCACATTCCTGGCCATGAATACATCTGAGTGCCTGGTCCATTGGTCAAGCATTGCCTGTACTGGGCTGATGGTGTGAGATTTGTACCCCTCTGGGCTTCCAGCTGGCAGGTCAGGTCAATCAACTCAAGGGGCAACAAACAGTCCTTGGCACCTTGTTCAGCAGGCACCTGGGGCGCGTCCATCAGGTGTGAGAGCTGTTTCTGGTCTTCATTTGTTGGTGCCTGGTGTATGCGCACTACCCAGCCTTACAGTGCTTGTGGGTCACATCAGCTGCTCACTTCAACCCCGTGGCAATGAGAGGCTTTGGTGAGGTTGTCCTCTTCATTTGAGTGGAGGTTTTTTGAGCTTCTTGTTGTCTATTTCAGTTCCTCAGTTGAGGCCTTCAAATGTGGGAGAAATGAATATATCAGCTGGGGCTTACAATAAAAAACCTGCTTGTGCTGTAGCGAGACACAGAAGACAGAAGGGCTTGTGGGGGGTGGCTTTCAGTGCATTTTCTCTTGCTTTTCCTGTTTAAAAAGGTGCAGCTTCAGATGGGGGGAGGTTTGGTACATGCGGTGGTCTTTGCAGATTGTCACCCAGACTGGAATTATGAAAATATCATTGCATTTCAGGATCATGAAGATTTATTTGGTTTTGATGCTGTGCTTTTAGGAGTTTTTCCCAAATTATAATCAACTATATTTTATGATTTGTGTGAACTCTTTTAGTGGTGGCTCTTTTTTACAGCCCTACGTATACAAGACCAAAAGAACATTCGTTGAACTTTCTCTTTACTTTGCACTCTCCCTCTCCACTCCCATTATTTATCTTGAGAAAAAGTGTTTGGTGAGTAATACCCATGGCAAACTGACCATGAAATATTACTCCCTTTCTTTCTTTTCCTTTTTCCATCTACTTTGTTTAAAGGAAGTTTCTCCTGATTTTAAAAGCAGGCAGAGGGTCACCCTGGGAAGTGACAGCAACTTCTTCAGTGGAGTCACTGTGCCAGGGAGTGAAGTTAAATAGTTGCAGTTTTGTAGAACCAGAGTCTACCCAAGGAATAAATTTCAGGTCTTAAATCTTGGAAATATATTGCAAAGTTCTAATGGCTAATTTATCTTTGCTTTGGATGGATATTAATTATTATTAGTAATTATGAATTATTATTAATAATAATACAAATATTAATGTCTGTGTGTCCCATTACAACCATTCTGATGAAGAGTTTAGGTCTGTTAATAAAGTAATTGAAAAACTTTTTTTTTTTTTCTATCAAAGACATTTTTTTTAACTTTTTTTTAAAAAATCCTTTCTCTGAATAAATGCTTTTTTTAGGAAAGTATATTCCATGTCTGTCATGCACCACAAAAAGCTGATTAATTTCTCCAAGTGTGAAACCAAACTTAAATGTGATGACTTCTGGGAACTTCAGGTATTTTTTTCTTTTGCTAACCAAGCCTTCCAGGTCTTGAAAACTTTTATTTGTCTTGCTTGGTTAAACAACATGTTCAAATCCATGAGGTAAAAACCCTCATGAAATGCACTCTTAACCACCAAAGAGGTACATTTTATTGCATGGTAGTAAGCTGTCTTGAAGGGAAAGTCTGTTCTTAAGATGATTAAAAAAACACCTAAACAAACCAAAACCAGAAAAAAATCCAACAATTAATACAAAGAAATTGTTTAAAACAGGGATCTCCTATCGTAAGTGTGGACTTTGTGGGCCTAATCCTGCAAGCATGTGCCTGCTTAACCCTGATTTCAGCAAGCCTAACTTGCATGCTTATTTTTAAGTAAAATAATTGTTTGAAGATTTGAAGCTCAGGTGAAAATAGAGCATCTCCACTTCGACTCCTGACATTTGTTTTGCTGCTGCCTGGAGTTACCCCCAAAATAATTCCAAACACATCTCTATCTTTGAAGATCCTCAAACAAATGTGCCTTTCTCCCTTGTTTGCAGTGAGTGTGAGATCCGTGTGTGGCTAGAGTGGAAAGCAGCAGCTAATCAAAATTACAATTAAAATATGGTGTGTTAATTCAATTTACCCAGTAAGCATCAGCTGGCAAATCAAAACAGTGGGTGCATGTTCAGCCTTAAGTTTCTTTTTTGACAGAGTATGTACACTTGAATATTACATGAAGACCTAGGAAATGTATTTTATAAGAACAGTGTACAGGTACTCTATTTTTAGTTTCATCATAACCATTTTAAAGAGCTGACTTTGAAGCAGTAAATGGGATACGTGGGTTCTGTGGCGTTTGAGCCATTTAGTGTCTTTGACTTTGCTCTCTCTTTCAGCACAGGTAACAATACTGGCTTTCAAAGATGGCAGGTGACCTGAAATTGTGTGAATGTTCTAACTGAAAAAAATGGATCAAATAATGATGTAAACTCTGAAACTAAAAGGGAGAAATGAGTGTTCGATAGTAGCTTTTCAAATTGTTTTTAATGCCATTCAGAAATTGTTCAACAGTCACACTTTTCAAACTTACAATAGAGGACCAAAACTAAACATGGCGGTCCCGACTCTTTCTGCCTCATATCATAGTTAATACTATCTAGTTAATCAGTCTTTAATAATCTGTTCTGATTTTGGAAACATATTCTAGAATGACCCACTGTGCATTGAAGATTTGAGTCTTTTTCAAGGTAGATTCCTTTAAAAAAAAGGATTTAATTTTGCCATAACAACAGCAATAACCGACACAGCTAATGAAGGTTACTTCATTTTTATTATTAAATCAATAATAAAGTTTTCCTGACTCAGCAGTTTATAGCCCCTTCCTCTCTAGAAATATTGAAGAAATATACTATACAGCTCTTATTTCTTATTCCTGGTTTATTTGTTTGATTTCTGGGCCCATTTCTGGGCCATTTGAAAGGAAAAGCAAGTTGCTAGTAATTCACAGGCCATTTCCTGGGCATTTTGGCACCTGTTTTGTTTAATACATTTTTATATGGACGCTGACAAGCTATGGCATTTTTAGTGTGTGTCACACCCAGCGTTGTCTGTTATCTTCTCTTACCCAGATGATACAATTTAGTGCCTTTTTTCCTGTGTATGGGTAAGATTAGGGCATGGCTGTGAGCAAGGCAGCTAATGCTGTGTCTAGGTAAGACTGTGTGACTGGGACAGTTAAGGACATGAGCGGAGGTTGCAGGAGAAGGACATGGGCCTCTTTGGCTGCGCTGGTCAAACTGGGCCCATAAATTAGGCATAGTTTTATAAGGTGGCAGAACTGCTAGATCTTCTTCCATGGAGACAGTCTTGCAGACGTCATGGCATCATATATGCTGTCTTCAGTTTATATGCTTCTGAGGAGCACCCTAGAAAGAGATCTCTGTGCCGTTAAGTTTCTCACATTCCTATCATGATCCCTTAAGGCACTTCTGGTACTGCTGGTGCACCCATATGTGGGTTACTCCTGGGTAAAATACCAGTATCAAATCCATGTGGTATCCTTCTTGCACATATCCTGTCTCAACTAAATATTCCTGCTTACAAGGGCCTTATTTGACTGCAAACATGACCCAGTGGTGCTCGTAACACAGCTTGTGAACCTGGGCAAAAAGTTATCCCCAGTTCTTATTAGTATATAACTAGCAGGTCAAAACCTCAAGCATTTGCTTCCATAGGACTGGAATGAGGCATTCAGGACCCTACAGTCAAATTCCTCTAGCTGCAGCTCCTGGGGCACAAGCTGAAACTGCTGTCACCTCCATTTCCCTAGCATGTAAACCTCATCTCCTCACTGCAAACAGCTATAATCAGAGCTCACCGTTACATGTAGTTTGGCAAACAGAAAACATGGAAACTTCCTGGGTTTGTATGCTTCTAGGAAAAGAAGTTCTAGGGAAGAGTCTCTAGGAGACAATAAACAAAGTAAATGCCAAATGTTTTAATTCTGGTAAAAGGAAAAAAATCGTTACTCTTGTAACAACGAAGAACCGTTGGCTTTTAGCCCTTGGAGAGGGTAAACAGAGGATGTACCCATAAAAAGTAGGACTCAAGGTCTCTGTGAGGTATGGAGAGCTCTATTAGTCTCATGGCTGCCAGTGACCATGAACTCCTTGACAGAGGCAGCCTCTTCTGCTGCCTCACCATAGCACAAAACAGTGCTATATGAGCAGGTTGCAAACTTGTTAAAAAGCCAAGTCTGTCTCATAAGCAGTATTTCAGTGGATACAGCAGTGTGTATGTGACTGAAAGCTAACATTACTGGAAGAGTTTGGACTTCAACATTGTGAGTACTTAACCTTGTAACTGGATTGCATAAAGAACAATATGAAGATATAGTGGTGTGTGGCACCACTGTCATCACCACATTAGACTCCACCTGAGGAAGGATCCTAGAATAACCTTTGGCCACGTGCTTGAATCAGGCTTACGCTGCTGGAAATCTGCCTCTCACTAACTCTGTCAAAAGAAGTCTTCTTAGCCACTGCCCTGCAAAGAAGCCCTCCATTGTCAGTAACTTCTGGCAGACAAATTACCTAGGAGCCCACCAAGAAAACTTACATCCTAAAGTGACCTTTGAAGCTTGTCTAAATCCAAGACGGAGATTTACGCAGGCAGTCAAGAAATTGGTGTGGTCAGAACAAGACAGGGCAGCCTTCTGCTCCCCACCCAGGAGGTGTTTCCAACAGAAGCTTCAGAGAGTGAACAAGGCATTTTCCCTGAGGTGTATCTGTAGAGAGTCAAATAGGATGCTTGCTTCCATCCCTTGGCTCTCTGAATTCAGTGGGATACCCACTTGTTGGGTCCTTCTGGTGCTAATTAATTCTTCTCCCTTTTCTAGGAGCATTTCAAAAACCTTCCAAGTCCAGAAAAGTGAAAAGTGCTCAGGACTGTTAAGGTTAAGTCATTGCTACACAGCTGGAGCACAGCTTGGATGAGTGCCTTAGGATGAACCAGGAGGAGCACGTAAAGGCAGGACAGGGCCAGACCAATGGATAAATGAACTTAATAATTACTCAGGATTCATTCCCTCCCTTTTCAGCACAGGGTGTGCACCAGGATTGTGTGCCATGGTGTGCCAGGCTGAGAGTGCCGAGAAGGAGCCTGTTCCATATGAATGATAAGGTGACTGGTGTTCACAGGGAGCTGGGGTGAACAACCTTCCTTTCCCTGGTTGTCTGCATGATCTATGGGCATAGGGAAGTAGAAGGCTACAGGCTTTTACTTTTCCCTCCAGAAACACTGTGTGGGAGCACTTTGTGGATACCTTGCCCCACCACAGGCAGAAATTGAGCATCATAAATATGGCAGTTTGATATTTCCTTTAAAATAGTGTTTTAAGAAAACCCAAATAGCAAGAAGGTGAAGTGGACATGACTCCCTGTGTAACACTAGTTGTGAAAATGTTGGAGATACTCTTCGAATAAACTGAAGAGTTAGCCTGTTTCTTTTTCCCTGGTCAGCTCTCCTGGCTGTCCCTAGGAGCCTGCCAGAACAAAATAAGGCTGGTGATAAACTCTTTCTGCAGAGGTAGCCGGAGACACAGGTGAATGCCTGGCTGTCATGGCAGGAGATGGGCTGATGGCTGCGTGGGACAGAGGTGGGGTCAGTTCAAGACTTGCCAGTGCTGACACCCCCAGGGGTAACAGCTGTGGCGAAGCTCTGATCACATCCTGGGCTATGTGTGTCTGTCAGGGACTGAGCCACTGCTCAGCCCTTTGACCTCTTACAGTGCATTGGCATCAGTTGGACCAAACATTACATTGCCCTTGGAGCAAACAAGGAAAGTAGTTGTTTAAGGATAAAATGTCAAAACCATGCATGTGTGACACCATGGGTATCAGTCACAGCTTGCTCCCATGTACGTTTTTGCTTGTGCATTTGACTGCACAAGCGCATTTTGCAGTATTTTTGACTGGTTCTGTTTGAACAGGGGCACAAGATAAAGGAGAGAAGGAGGAGGAAAAAGTGGGGTAGGCTGGAAATCACCCTCATCTTTCACCCAGGCACCTCTCTGCATGTTGCTGTGGAGGTGAGACAGGCTTTTGTTGTGCTGCCTGTGAAATGACTGCCACATGCTGCGTGTCAATCCAACAGTCAGCAGCTAAACAAAATGATGTAAGATGTACCTGAAAAGGTGAGAGGCTGGAAAGAGGTTGCTAGCATGTATAACATGAGCAGCTTGTGCAGCACTATTTTGTGGAACACATGGGCATTTCTAGCACAAGGCTGTGAGCTAGACAGTCTGGAAAAGCTAAAGGTGCAATCAGGAATACAGGATACTTTGGCCCACAGAGAATGAAATTGCTTATATGATGCCTTGCTCATGAGGGGTGATCTGCCTGCTGGTGCTCCCCACGGTGTTTATGCTCTTTAAAATGAAATTGTCTGTTTCTTACAATTCAGATGTACTCCTAGAAGTGAGGTCTGTGATTCACACATAGCATTTATTTTTCAATATATCTGTAGTAAATGCTTAAGAGTTAGGAGATTAAACAAATTTACACGATACAGGTATGGGGAAAGTAAATAAAGCATGCTCCTCTAAGGTTCTCCAGCTTTTATTATTATCAGGATATCTCACAAATCATTCTTTACTAGAAATATCTTCACAGAAATAAAGGGTTGAAGGTCTTTGTTTCCTTTCCAAGGCTATTTGGAGAGGAAGTGGGCTAGAGTATTTTTTAAATTGGAAAAAGCCCTCAGGATGACTGTAATGTTTAATTTTAATTATATGTACAATTGATGATCCAACAGCTTCTTAGCCACTGCCTTATTCTTGTGTCCCTTTACTTTTAAACTGAAGAAGGGCATGTCTGTTCCCAGCCTAACAATGCTATTGATAGATTATTCTCGGAAAGGCCAAGTAAAAACAGGCTGGCTGACTTCTGAAAGGAGGACAAGTGCTGAAGAAAAGTACTTGTTAAGACGCGTGTAACATGTTCACTCCAGCTGCCCACAAGCAGGATAAAGTTTGGCATGGCTCGCACAAAGCATTTTTAATGCTCCAGTTAAAATCTGATATGATGTGTCAGCTGTAGCAAATGTTTGTGTTGGCTTTTGCAGATATCTGTCAGTGTTTGCTGGCTCTGCCTGTGTGTGCAAATGTTAAAGGGTGCCCTTCCCTCACTCTTTGAGAGTGCTTGCAGTAGAATGGGAAAGAAGAACCTAAGCATCGGAGGAGTGTGGAATACACATGGCAAATGCTCATGGAAAGCACCTTATTGCTCCACATAAATTGGGTCAAAATAAAAGGTGCTGCTTATGATGTAAACATTTCTATGCTGTTTCTCATGTAATTATTAAAGCAATTGCCCTTCTTTCTGATGACCAATGAAGTTTTTATTTGCTTTCCCCTTTCTGTGCTGTGAGACAATCAATTTTTCGCCCTTGTAGGGGCATGAATACAGCTTGATTTTAGAGAAGCATACTTTTGTGTTAAATATGCAAAAAAGTAGTACTTCTAAATGTTCCAAGGCTGATAGTGCATTTGATCTGTAGAGTGATAAATTGGTAACTGTAATGATAACTGAATCCCATAGCATGCACCACAGTAATCACTATGCAGTTAACTGCTTCAGCTAAGTGCCACTATCACTCAGTACTGTCATGAACAATTGACATGGTGGCTATGAACTCAAAACTACCACTACTAAGTTTCCTCCTGATCATTCCTTTGACCATGGAAAAAGAAGCATGAATATACAATTATTTTTTATCTGATAGGTCTTTTGCCCCTTGCCATGAAGAAAATGACCCATTAGGTAGAAATGATGCCCTACAGTTTTACAAAGTAGAAGATAATTATGGGATATGAAGACCTGTTAGAAATCAGAAGAATAATCTTACGATAGGCATGTATTATCTCTGGTGGAGTTTCAAGTCAAGCAGGTTGGTAAGCCAAAAACTTTTGAACTCTGCCACTTAGGTATTGAGTAATACTGATGGTCATAAAGCAACTGATACTTTTTAATTGACATGAAAATTTGTGCATCTCAAGACACCATGTTATTTCCAATGCTTTTATAGAAAGAAACCTGTTCGAACTCAGAATAAAAAGATTTATTGAGTAAATAGGCTTTTTGCTTTGACTATCCTCCTTCTATAGTAAAGATGAATGCAGTTTGGATCTTGCCTGAAATGGCATTTGAGAATTTTGTGGAGGTTGTCAACGAAGAAAGTTGCCTAAAACTTGCAAAAAGTGAAAACGTATCTTCAAGTCTTATCTCCAAAGCCACAAATGCCTGACAGTTGTTCTGAGTCCTTGTCTTTTGTCTCCTAATTAAAGTAAGTGAAGCTCAGCTCAGAGGCTGGGAGAGACATATTATGCAATGCTTGTTTAGTGTGACAGATTTTGGCCAACACATACCAGATGAAACTTGGCAGTCTAGGTAGGCTGCAAAGTTAAAATCTGCATAGACATGTTTACATTTTGTTAAGTACAAAACATGTTTGGGGGATTACATCAAATACTGTGCTCTGATAACTGCAAATATAAGTTGCTGATGTTTTACACATGGAATTTGTACACTGCAATGGGTATGAAACTTTCCCAGTAGCTCATCACTAGCTTAGGACAGTGGATGCCAGTTTGAAGGTCAGATATGCTGTGTCCTTCTAGCAGTATGACTAAATATTCCTATAGCTGCTTGTTTATTTGAGATTATAACATTCTGACCTCATGTTTTATGTAGCTATCTGAAATTGTATGTGCTTTCTGAATGGATTAGGTGACTTTTCACTGTAGTTTAACTAATATAAAACAACAAACTTTGCTAATGTGTCATATTTGAGTCCTCTGGATATAGATTCTGTTGGAAAAAGTAATAAATTGTGCAGCAGTGGGTCAGTTTCTGGAATACCTCTTGTCTTCCTAATTAGTCTTGAAGTTCTGGTCTATACATCTATTCAGGCTGCTACTCTGAGAAGTGGTGCCCTAAAGATTTTTTTGTGTTAGATGTTTTACTATATGAATGTATGAAGTGGTGACAGTGACGGATGTAAAATCTTTTTTTTATAAACTTCAGTGATTCAACCATTTATTAAATAATTAACTTGTAGCACTAGGTCATACTATAATGCAGTAGTTGTTTGACTTAGGTCTGGTAAGCTTCTTTCAGAGTCAGACCACAGACAATGTCTACTGTGTGAATATCACAAAGGTTTGCTTCGGTGTCTTTTAAAAAGTGGAGGATTTTCTTATTTGATAGAATCCTGTTACGGATTTTATATGTTAAGTATTTTTAAGTTATTCGACAGTTGGTTTTAAGCCATTTACCAATATGCAATCAAAACTGTCAGTGTGCCAGTAATATTTTGTGTGTAGTCTCAGACTATGAAACACCTATAATACTTTTTCCCTTTGAGCTTACTCTATTTTAATAACAGGGTTATGTAAGAATTAGACAAACCCCATTATAACCCTTTTCACTGCCAAAAATAAAGGAGATATTAGTTCTTGTGATCAAAAGAAAAATTTTCAAAGGCTCAATGGATTAAAAAGTTTGTTAGAACCAGGATTTACAAACCTTAGAACTAAAATCAACTTAAACGAATTCTGGAAATGTTATCTGTACTTTACTAAAGAGACACTATTTAAACGAGCTAGCTAGTGCTTAGCTTGTAAGCCAATAGGCTGTGTAAGAAGTCCTTCCCTATCCACTACTTTGTCACTGCAGCCTCCTCTTCTTAGCCAAACCCAACCTTTCCAGCAGTGCTCTGACTGAATTTGTACCTTCTTATCCCAAAATTCTGGTTTCATTGCTTGATGTGATCAGCAAATCATCAGTCACAAAGATATGCAGTTCCTCCGAGTTCTGTGAAAATTGGTTGCTGGCGGGAAGAAACCCAGTGCCTTGACTGAAGGAATGGCTTTAATATGCACTTTGTTGTATATCAGTTAATCAGCATAAGAAAATTATGAACTCTTACAGTTTGCAGCCATCCTGATAGGCAAAGCTAGAGAAAAGGAAGTGTGGTTTGGTCCCTGGGCGTTTGTGCGTGTGTTTTTTCTGTAGGTGGCACTGTACAAAATCATGCCTGACAGAGTTGGTGGCCTTTTACAAGAGGATGAAGAGGATGATAGTGTTGGTGGATAAGGGAAGAGTGACTGATGTCACCTACCTGGACTTGTGCACAGTACTCTTGTCTCTAAACTGGAGAGGTGTGGATTTGGTGTATGGACCCCTTGGTAGATGACAAATTGGCTGTATGGTTCCACTCAGAGTTACAGTCAACAGCTTGATGTCTAAGTGAAGACCAGTGACAAGTGGTGTTCCTTAGGAGCAGGTATTGGAACTGGCACTGTTCTTAGTTGGAGACACAGACAGGGGAATTGAGTGCACCCTCAGCAAGTTTGCTAACAACAACAGTCTTTCATTACCCTGACAAATTATGATTGACTACATTTATGAGACTATATGAGTTTGTATGAACGTAAAAGGAGTACTGCTGTTGAAATGGTGTTTTCTGGAGCCCCTTTGCTGCCTGTCATGATTTAAGCCCAGACGGTAACTCAGAACTGGCTGAACCCAGGACACTGCCTTTATGTCTCTTTGAAGTTTATTCTGTGGGTTTGAAAAATGTAGTAAGAAAATATTTTTGCAGACATGAATGCTCTTAATATTTGCTCATGCAAAGGTTTTGGAATTGTTGGTCTGCAGAGCACTTGCCTTGGACGGTGGCTGATAATGATTGAGCAGGCACTGCTCCAGACGCAAAGTGCTTACAGCATCATACAGGTATCTCATGAAGTTCAGTGGAGTAGATATGGATCTTCTGTGACTGCAAATGGAAGTAGTGATTTCTGTATATCTGTTGAGATCCAGCCCCATGATAAAAGCATTTGAGATAATGACTCCTACAATAAAAGTACAGCCACACTTAGCTTCCTCCTTAATAAAAAAGCAACTAAACAAACTTGAACAAACCATTAATTTTATATGATTTTTATTTGCTCTTTGCATATCCACTCTACTGTCAGGATTATTTTTTGTTAGACTTCATCTTCTTCAGAGCTATGACATGGCTTCATGGTAGTCTAATCAATAGAATTGTAGAATCATAGAATAGTTAGGGTTGGAAAGGACCATAAGATCATCTAGTTCCAGCCCCCCTGCCATGGGCAGGGACA